>JAVTVY010024578.1:0-87914 GCA_036873755.1 Hanleya hanleyi
AAAGGGCCATAACTCTTGAAAATATAGGCGGAACGGGGAGAAACTTTACGGTGCACAACTGTGGGGCACTGACATGCAAATTTCATACATGTTCATACAATATTAACCAAGACCCAACCCGGACAAGTCCCATTCACAGGGATTTCAGAAAAAGGGCCATAACTCTTGAAAATGATACCGGAACTCGGAAAAATCTCTACGATGCACAACTATGAGCCACTGGCCAGATTCCATGCAAGCTCGTCCGTCTGCAATCAATCTACAAACATCAACGCTCTGTTTTGTCGCGGCCATTTCGTAGCCTGCTGGTCACGTGACCCGTATGAATATCATGGCGGTAGAGACAAGGAATTCAAACGACCGTTGATGTTTGTAGATTGATTGCAGACGGATGAGCTCTTCACGGCAATCAAACTCATTGCCGAACTCGATAAAAACAATAGACAGAGAGTTGGGAGGGGTTGTTTTATTGTCGGATAGAGCCGATTACCTAATTAGTCCATGTTGAAAAATGGCGTCCATTGTCAGTTTGTGCACGGTGGGGAAGTGTGATCTCCGTTATCCAGTTTTTTGAGAGAAAGCCTTTGTTCGCGGGCGTTATTAGCAAGTGACCCCAGCAGGGAGAATTCCAGGTCAAATGACCTTGACCGTTATTCTCAATCTCACGTTCGACTTCCTGTGATTGAATTATTAGAAGACTTACGTATATAGATAATATAGGGCTACCATCCAAACTCCAGTCTGAACAAACGATGCACGGGATTGCTCCTCGATCTAACATGAGATTGATCTAATCAAAACCCCTTGGCTTTCCCCAAGTGATTGAGACCCATGTGTAGTGTGAATTGGGGAAGAGACAGTTCTATGTGGGATGATTAAGATATACCGGTAGTTGGTTACATTCAGGCATATAGGACAGAAATAGAAAAATTATATATCTGTAAAGGGGCATGACTTTGTAAAATATGGGTCGATGCCACTTTCGACAGGCGTCTGACTTAGCACTCTGTAAAATAAGAATCGAGACAAATAAGCTGTACTGAACACGGATCTGCAGATATAACTTGTACATTCAACTACATATAGCAAAATCGGAGATTATTACATCTGAAAGGGGCATAACTCCATAAGCCGAGGCGAGTAATCCTTTGTTGGCTTGTAGAATACAGAAATATAAATAAGTTTCCAAAATATAACAGCTATATCGAACACAGTTCTGCAGATATAGTTGATTACATTCAGGGACATAGGACAGAAATAGAAATTAATATATCTGTAAAGGGGCATAACTCTGTAAAGTATGGGCCGAGGGGCGCCACTTTCGATTTGTGTCTGACTTAGCACTCTGTGAAATAAGAACCAAGACGAATAAGCTGTACCGAAGACTGATCTGCAGATATAACTTGTACATTCAGCTAACTAAAAAAATCGAAGATTACTACATCTGAAAGGGGCATAACTCCATAAGCCGAGGCGAGTAATCCTTTGTTGGCTTGTAGAATACAACAATATAAACAAGTTTCCAAAATATATAGTAGCTATATCGAACAGTTCTGCAGATATAGTTGGTTACATTCAGGGATATAGGACAGGAATGGAAATTAATATATCTGTAAAGGGGCATAACTCCGTAAAGTATGGGCCGAGAGGCACCACTTTTGATTGGTGTCTGACTTAGCACTCTGTGAAATAAGAACCAAGACGAATAAGCTGTACCGAAGACAGATCTGCAGATATAACTTGTACATTCAGCTACAGCCGAGGCGAGTAATCCTTTGTTGGCTTGTAGAATACAACAATACAAACAAGTTTCCAAAATATAGTAGCTATACTGAACACACTTCTGCAGATATAGTTGGTTACACTCAGGCATATAGCACAGAAATAGAAATTAAAAATCTGTAAAGGGGCAGACCTCTGTAAAATATGGGCAGAGGGAAGCCATTTTCGATAGGCGTCTGACTTAGCACTATATAAATAAGTGTTGAAAATTTGGTGGTTGTGTCTCAAGCGGTTTTGCCTAAAATGCGGTAACGGACGGACGTACATGGCGACGACAATACCCCCGAGGCCAAAATGGCCGAGGGGTAAAAACCAGAGGAAAAAGAGTCATCCTGTGTTTTTTTCTCATTGAAAGGACACCTGACTGGGTATCATTCGTCTGATTTCTGCTAGTGTTTTCTTTTCTATTAAAGATGTAAAAATAGAGATGTCCAATACAGGCAAATGTTATGTACATTAGTCATGATGTGATAATTCAAGTCACTGATAACTATACAGTTATTATGGCTGCTCTAGTAAAATTTTGATCATATTCAAAATGTGAACATACATATACTATTACTGAACTCGGATTGGACGGATCCGATTTTCTATGATATGAACTAGGCCTACCTAAAATGCATAAAGGTTACATGTACATGTATACGTGTAAGCAAACTATCAAAAAAGAAGCTATATGGCAGATCCATGGCTGACTATTTTGATTTTCATACCGGTACATGGTCAGCAGGTTTTGAATTTACATATAAATGTTACTTGCCATGCTTGTAGCATCAGTCTGTCAGTAATACCTGGCTGAAAAACCCTCCACGGATGTTCCACCTCTTCATTTCTCCACCACATTCCTAAAATACGGAATGAAAAAAGGAATATACGTTGAAGAAATTCATGTATGTTGTGCAGATAATCTACCACATATTTAAACATGGCAAACCTGAAAGTGATCATCTGACATGATCTCCAATCATCAATGGCAACTGTATGTGACGACCAATGTCAACAGTATAGGAAATGAATACCAACAATACTCTGTCAGCAGTGCTTATAAGCTGTGTTGTGTTCCTGGAATCCTAGCCTGCTTTACAAACTGCTCAAAACTTTATACATGACCATGGGCCTATTCCACACTGGTAAATTTCAACTTTCTTTTCAATAAAAAATTAACCCAGAAAGATTAAGAAAATGAAAAAAAAAAATAATCATCAATATCGGTTTACCCAGTGATGTTAACGGATGCAGGAGCTGTAATGGCACTGCTGTACAAGTGAAACATGGAATAGTTCCTGGAGCCGACTAGGGATCATTTGAAATTAACATTACACATGTGTCACATACATTTTACTTTCACTACACGAGGCCAAATTATGCAGAAGGCAAGCTACATACCGGTATTAAAGAATATATTCTGACAAGATCAGAGATTATGGAATACATGTAATTCTAAATTCTAAAGAATAATTCACTATTTGCATATATTGTAAATCATGTCTGGAGAGAGGCCTTCCAGTCTCACATGTGCTAGCCTACCCGATACAGGCGATACAGACAACAATGACCCCCATCAACCCGGGACACAGTGCTCTTCTTTTACGTAGATTTACCATATTAAATCAAATGAGAGGTGACGTAAAGGTGCGACGGTTATGAGAACGGTATCTTAAATTGCGCGTATTTCGCAGTTTAGAGACTGAAGACACATGGACCAGGCGGCGAGGTTGAAATATTGACGGTAAGTATAATAAAATGCAACCTAAAAGTATAATACGCATCTGTAACATCGATCAGTCGCATATTTGTTATCTTTGTGAGCATTATGGCCTGTTTCTGGGATTAAAATTGGCCGACAAGTGTTATTTTGAAGCTGTGTACTTTCACTATCAGTGTTTCCCAGACAAAGAAAAGGTCGTGACAATGCGCAAATACCCTGTTCAGCTCATGTCATTAAACGGCGGGAATGTTCTGACAGAAAATACGCTTTTGTATATCGCTTTAAGTGCATTCGCTTCAATGAACTAAATGCCCTTATTCAAATTTAGTTTCTTTCATTCTTAATCACCGAGTTGTACACTTATGATGATGTGTAGGTTTAAAAAATTATTCCAAATGGATTCTTAAGTTAATTTTCTTAGATGGGGTCATCTTTTTTTTTCCAGAAAGTAGCGGCGAGAGTTATTTGCCCTTGAGTGACTTAATTGTGTTCCCCCGGTATGCAACTGAACCAGACGACATTTATGTTTTATGTTTTTCCATTGTGCTACTTCCAATCCAAGGATTAATAAAATATATAGTTTTAGTGTATTCAAGTCTTTTGTGAAATTCATGTAGCATAGCTACTTTAGACGAGAAATGTCTGCTAACTGTATACTTGGACACAAAATTTGTACCACTCACGTATCTGTCAATATCTTTCAGCCAGGGCTTGTCCTTTAAGTTTAACAGTCTGTCTCCGTGTTTGGCACACAAAGCATCTCTCGACCATCGATCTTCTGTGTCATAGTCGATCAACCCGCCTGTATTCCACGTTAAAAAAGTTGCCAATTGTACACTATTTCCTTTACCGGTGGCCATAACAAATTGTATAGAAGGATCATCCAATTTCAGTCCAAATTAAAGCCAAAAATGGCGGCTGAACTGGGTGCGTTACAAATTTTTACTCGGAAACGGACCGAAACACATTTTTGATAAAGTTGAATGCGATCAATGTAATATGGTACAATTTATTTAATTAAAAGAAATCAAATTGGTTTTAGATTATAGATAATCATGTATGTGTACGATAGGAAATGTTTTTGACGTAAATTGTCATTTAGAGCAGTATATTGAAAACCACGAGAAATACGGATTCCGGACTAGAGTTCAAGTTAGCATTTTGGATTGACTGCAGGCCACTAAAATCTACCACAAACGAAAAAAGAGTTCTCCGTTCACCACGGCATGTCGTCTGTCTGACTCACAACAACAACAGATATTTTTGTTCTTTTGTACCGTTCTCGGCGTGCGCGATTTATCACGGCCCTGAGAATAAAATCAGGCGCGCTGTGGTGCGCGACCACACTCGCGCACCTCAAAAACGAAAGACTGTAAACCTGAAAATGAAATTTGAATTTATCGGTTACTCACCTGGTTCTGTCAAGATACAAGATACAAGATTTATTTAAACTCAGAATTACAATATAAGACAACGCTAGCTCATAAGAGCTAATATATCTGAGCATTATAATAAAACAACAGATAACAATAATAATCACTTAAAATGACCTATTGCATTTGTACATAATATTATCAGCTAGAACAGATCGACATAAAATTGGAATACCTAAGATTTGCAGAAGTTTCAACTGCGCGTAAAACCAAACAAACATATCGACATAAAACTGGATATTTCATATTGATAATATGATCACAGTTAAAACATATCGACATAAAACTGGATATTGCACATTGATAATATGATCACGGTTAAAACATATCGACATAAAACTGGACATTGCATATTGATAATATGATCACAGTTAAAACATATCGACATAAAATTGGAAGGTCTAAGATTTGCAGAAGTTACAGCTGCACGTAAAACCATTCCAAGATTTAAAAAGTCTGCGAAAGACATTTATATCCACTGTCGTCCTCATATTTTCTGGCAATTCGTTCCAGACTTTGGACCCGAAATCAGTAAAAGAATGGAGACCAGCATTTACTGTTCGACTATGCTGTCTAACAGCTTTGTTGCTGTTTCGTAAATTATAATGACTCGGACGTATGCTGATCATATCATTGATGTACTGAGGATTTAGTTTATTTACACATTTAAAAACTTCAGTGGCAATATTTCGAAGTCTGGATGGCTCCAAACTAGGTAAATTTGCTTTTAAAAGAAGATCATCGTAAGAGGAAGTAAAATCATGAAAAACAAATTTCAGGCCCCTATATTGCACTTTTTCTAATTTCTTCATATTTGTGGTACCACAGAAGTGCCACACAGCTGGGCAATATCTAAAATTTGACAATATAAAAGATTTATATATCAACAATCTGGTGGCTTGGTCCAGGCTTTTAGCAAACCGTTTCAGCACATTTAGTTGTTTGCTAGCACTTTTGATGACATTTGAGACATGCATATCAAATTTAAGAGTGTTTTCCAGTTGTACACCCAGATGCCTAGCATTTTGGGTGCTGACAACAGTGTTTCCATCAATATCAAGAGTGGTCCCCCTATATCATTTGAGATCATAACCTGAAATTTATCAGGGTTTGCTTGCATCTGATTGTTTTTACACCAGTTTATTACATTCGAGCTTTCAGATTTAATTTTACATATAACTTCATGTTTATCATGTCCGCTGACTAAAACAGAGTTGTCATCAGCAAAATTGAAAGGTTTGCCCTGGGTCAGACTCGAAAAGATATTTCCTTTGTACTGGCATCCATCCTTGCAACCTCATCTTGACAAGCATTTCTTTCCATTTATATCAGTAATACTAGAATATATTTGCACAAATCGAAGTGTCGAAGTTGTATAATATGACAAGAGACTGTTTTGATTAAAACCTTGCAAAACAGCATAACACCAAAGATATGATGGATAATTCTCACAATTTAGAAAATCTGTTTTCTTCAATTCTCCATAGACATTGCATTTTGCACACATGATAGTGAAAACACCTAAATTGTTCAAATAGAATTGCCCAGCCTTTGTGCTCATGGTATCTGTGGTGGAGAAAGTCCCACTGTTCAGTTAGGCAAGGTCTTGCAGGCTAAAGCATACACCCAAGTTCATATGCAAATATTCTTCCAAAGCCAAAGAACTGGGAAACACTGAAGGAATCAATGCAATGGGTTTGTAAATGCAGGTCACCTGTAGAATCCAGATCCCAATTTGTATGCAAATACTCAAAGCCCCAAACAAAAGTTTCTGCCAGTCAAGATTGTCAGATCACTGGCTTGATACAATGACTTTGGTTTAAATGCCTATCTGACAGGTATAGTGAATATTCATCCCCAAAATACTTTTGGAGAATTAAAAAACAAATGTTCAATATATTTCCCATTATACTGTAAATGTTAAATAATTTGATTAGTTAATATATAACTGTGTTGCTTTCTAAAATCTCTTCGACATGGGCGAAGCATTTCTTGGAAATATGTTTCAATATTGCTGTGCACATGGGAGCTCAAGCTTGTATCTTTGTTATATTTTGAGTGCCTAAATGGATGCCAGCACAAAGGCCTTAAGAAATTATTCTGGCAAACAATGGAAGTTTAACAGGCATAGTGGACTAAAATACATATACAGGATAGTATCATAACAAAGTTAGCCACAAAATTACTTAATTAGTCCGTCTATCGTGTCTTTATTTATTTTCTTAAGACCTCAATTTACAAACCAGATATAATAATAATAATAGAGTCTACATTATTGCAGACTCAATATTCATGTACAGGTGTTGTAGGGCATAGGCCTATGCAAAATAAACAGTGGGCCTACGGGTAACAATTAGGCCTAATATACACATGGCTCATCGATTTAATAGTGTTTGTTCTGTCTGTCTGGTTGGATGGATGGATGTCTGGATGTCTGTCCGTCCCCTTACCTTGTCTGCAAGATATCTTGAGAACTACTGGTTGGAATTTCACCAAACTTAGATGGAACTTCATTGGGATAGCCCCCCCCCCCCCATTTGATTAGGTTTTGGTGTATGTGTGTATGCATTCATCCGTGTCCGTCCATCCATCTACTTGTACATGTATATACAGGCCTTGTCTGCAAGATATCTTGAGAACTATTGGACGGAATTTCACCAACCTTGGACAGAAGCTTCAGTGGGATAGCCCCCGCATTTGATTAGGTTTTGGTGTGTGTGCGTGCATTCGTCCGTGTTCGGTATCTGTCCATCTACTTGTACATGTATAAACAGGCCTTGTCTGCAAAATATCTTGAAACTACTGGACGGAATCTCACCAAACGTAGATGGAAGCTTCATTGGCATAGCCTCTCATTTGATTAGGTTTTGGTGTATGTGTGCGTTCATCCGTGTCCATCGTCCGTCCGTCCGTCCGTCCGTCCATCTTCATGTACATGTATACAGTATATACAGGCCTTGTCTGCGAGATATCTTGAGAACAACTTGGAAGGTTCATTGGAATAGCTCCCTCATTTGATTAGATTTTGGTTTGTGCGTGCATTTATCCTTGTCCATTGTCCGTCCATCCATTCATCTAATTGTACATGTATATACAGACCTTGTTGGCAAGATATCAGGAGAACTACTTGACACTTATTTCTACATTAATTTTATAGCACTTTCCCTTAAATAATGTGCCCACTCAACGCAAGGTGGGAGGTTGGGGGAAAAACAACCAGCATAGGCTTCATGCCGGAGCGGCAACCCAAGGGTCAAAGCGGAACCTCTAGTTCCTTAATTGACGTGCGCTCAAAACTGCTCCTCTGATACTCTTGTAGAAATTCTTGGTATATTGTTCGTTGTAAATTTAAGGACAGCTTTCCGTCCAGTCTCCGTGCACCGGAATCTTAGCGGAAACGTATGTCAGTTTCCGACCTGTTTCTGCGCAACCGGAAACAGGCTAGAAACTTAATAGCAGTTTCCGGTCCATTTCCGCTGCATTGGAAACAGAGCGGAAACTGACATCAGTTTTTGTCCAGTTTCCATGTACCGGAATCTGGGCGGAAACCTAGGTCAGTTTCTGATCTGTTTCTGCTCAAGCGGAAACCGGCTGGAAACTTGAATAGCAGTTTCCAGTCTATTTCCGCTGGATTGGAAACATGGGGGAAACTCGCGTTGGTTTCCGAGCTGTTTCTGCTCGAGCGGAAACAGGTCTGAAACTCCAGCACCAGTTTTCAGTCCATTTCCAATGCATTGGAAACAGAGCGGAAACTAACATCAGTTTCCCACCCGTTTCCGCTGAAGCGTAATCTGGGCGGAAATTTAAGGACAGCTTTCCGTCCAGTCTCCGTGCACCAGAATCTTAGCGGAAACCTATGTCAGTTTCCGACCTGTTTCTGCGCAACCGGAAACAGGCTAGAAACTTGATAGCAGTTTCCGGTCCATTTCCGCTCCATTTCCGATGCATTGGAAACAGAGCGGAAACTAACATCAGTTTCCCACCCGTTTCCGCTGAAGCGTAATCTGGGCGGAAATTTAAGGACAGCTTTCCGTCCAGTCTCCGTGCACCGGAATCTTAGCGGAAACCTATGTCAGTTTCCGACCTGTTTCTGCGCAACCGGAAACAGGCTAGAAACTTGATAGCAGTTTCCGGTCCATTTCCGCTCCATTTCCGATGCATTGGAAACAGAGCGGAAACTAACATCAGTTTCCCACCCGTTTCCAGTGAAGCGTAATTTGGGCGGAAACTTAACAACAGGTTTCTGTCCAGTTTCCGTGCACCGGATTCTTGGCGGAAACAAAAACACCTGTTTCCACTGGTTTCCGCATCACGGAAACAGGCTGGAAATGGGGTGTTACAGTTTCCAACTGGTTTCCGCCAAGAATCCGCATTTTTGGAAACCAGTACATTTCACCCAGTGGAGGTCAAATGTCGGCCCCATTTAAACGAGCCAATGAAATTATCTGTATTCAAATATTTCTCAGACAAACAGACATGTTAGTTTCACGAGGCGCAAGACTGGGGGAGTCTACGCGAGACCAAAACGAAGTTGTGCAAATTAGCTATTTTGTTTCTCACTCTAGTGGAGCATGCTTCTTTGTTTATCTTAAGAGAAATCATATTACAAACGGCCTAACATATTTGAAAACAAAATTAAATCGGCAGCAGACCACAGGAAAATGATATGCTTTTTATTTTGTGATGGGGGCACTTCGAGGCCCACCATGGGATCATTTCAATCGATCGCTTTCTGGAGGTGTGTCTTCGTTGTATGGATGTGATTGCACCGATGTCGGATGTAACGGGATCAGTCGGATGTGACCATTTGGGAAACGCCCTATTACACTCAGATAGCACCCGTTACCGCATGGCTACGAGCAGAAGTTTCTACGTATGATCGTGCCATGCGTTCGGATGATGTGACGATGCTTGTAATATGGAAAACTACAGGAGGACTGTTCCTTTTCTATGGCTCAGGCAAGCATATACCAGAGAGATATATGCATTAAAATATATTCGTTCTTATATATATTAAGGGAGTTCGTTACTTTTCATGTCTAAAGGAGTTGAGGAGAAGCTCCCTGTATGACAATCGTATTTCAAGCACTATTTGGAACAAAATCAGATATTATGACCGCATGTACTTTTCACAGAAAGTAATTTAATTCATATCAAACAGAGGGTCTCAGAATACAGATTTCATTGAGCGTTTCGGGCTCAGTGAAAATCTGCACTTTCAATACAAAGTCTTATGGAAAATTGAGCACGGTGAAAATGCAATTTCTTCTGATTAATTAACGACAGAAACTAGACCCGTCACCGTGTCGATTTCTGGAAATTGAGTGTCAAATCGCACATCAAAGAGTTGGCTGAGTATCATGTGTAAAGGATATATGCACTTTTTTGCTGTCGATAGTTTTGAAGATACTAAGTGCCTCATTCATTTTAGGATGCTCATAGTTTCTAAATGCAGGATTTGTGAGATACACGGGATGTTTTCCTCCAAACAAAAAGGAACGATATCCCTAAAATATAAATACCGCGAAATATGAGGTTGTATTTCTGGCGTGTCCATTAAACGGGAAGTAGCTATAACAGGAAAAGCAGTGAAAGAAGAGCAGCTCCCATCATGGTCGGACGATTGACCTCGCGCCGTCTCTTCCATTTATACAAGTCCGCGATAAATATTTGCCTGGGCGACCACGGCTGTCAGTGAACAGAACGATTGCTGCTTCTTAATCTGATAGAATGACGTTGATTTATGAGAAATTCAACAGAACACAATATAACTCAGTTCGACAATAGTACCATTGACAAACGCTTGGAAAGGAATTGATTTCCTAACCAGAGTTTCTCGCTGAATACATTCTCGGTAGTCTTGCCATGATTACCTTTTTCCTTTTTACCATACCTATCATTCAGTATAGTACCATACCTATCATTCAGTATAGTACCATACCTATGATTTAGTATAGTACCATACCTATCATTCAGTATAGTACCATACCTATCATTCAGTATAGTATCATACCTATCATTCAGTATAGTGCCATACCTATCATTCAGTATAGTACCATACCTATCATTCAGTATAGTACCATACCTATCATTCAGTATAGTACCATACCTATCATTCAGTATAGTGCCATACCTATCATTCAGTATAGTACCATACCTATCATGCAGTATAGTACCATACCTATCATTGAGTATAGTACCATACCTATCATTGAGTATAGTACCATACCTATCATTCAGTATAGTAGCATACCTATCATTGAGTATAGTACCATACCTATCATTCAGTATAGTACCATACCTATCATTCAGTATAGTACCATACCTATCATTCAGTATAGTACCATACCTATCATTCAGTATAGTACCATACCTATCATTCAGTATAGTACCATACCTATCATTCAGTATAGTGCCATACCTATCATTCAGTATAGTGCCATACCTATCATTCAGTATAGTACCATACCTATCATTCAGTATAGTACCATACCTATCATTCAGTATAGTACCATACCTATCATTCAGTATAGTACCATACCTATCATTCACAAGTCAGTATAGTAGAACTGTTTACCATACCTATCATTCACAAGTCAGTATAGTAGAACTGTGTACCATACCTATCATTCACAAGTCAGTATAGTAGAACTGTTTACCATACCTAATATTCACAAGTCAGTATATAAGTAGAACTGTTTACCATACCTATCATTCACAAGTCAGCATAGTAGAAACTGTTTACCATACCTATCATTCACAAGTCAGTATAGTAGAACTGTTTACCATACCTATCATTCAATAAAACAGTATAGCAGCAGAACTGTTTACCATACCTATCATTCAAAAGTCAGTATAGTAGAACTGTTTACCATACCTATCATTCACAAGTCAGTATAGTAGAACTGTTTACCATACCTATCATTCACAAGTCAGTATAGTAGAACTGTTTACCATACCTATCATTCACAAGTCAGTATAGTAGAACTGCTTACCATACCTATCATTCACAAGTCAGTATAGTAGAACTGTTTACCAAACCTATCATTCACAAGTCAGTATAGTAGAACTGTTTACCAAACCTATCATTCACAAGTCAGTATAGTAGAACTGTTTACCATGCCTATCATTCACAAGTCCGTATAGTAGAACTGTTTACCATACCTATCATTCACAAGTCAGTATTTACCATACCTATCATTCACAAGTCAGTATAGTAGAACTGTTTACCATACCTATCATTCACAAGTCAGTATAGTAGAACTGTTTACCATACCTATCATTCACAAGTCAGTATAGTAGAACTGATTACCATACCTATCATTCACAAGTCAGTATAGTAGAACTGTTTACCATACCTATCATTCACAAGTCAGTATAGTAGAACTGTTTACCATACCTATCATTCACAAGTCAGTATAGTAGAACTGTTTACCATACCTATCATTCACAAGTCAGTATAGTAGAACTGTTTACCATACCTATCATTCACAAGTCAGTATAGTAGAACTGTTTTTACCATACCTATCATTCACGAGTCGGTATAGTAGAACTGTTTACCATACCTATCATTCACAAGTCAGTATAGTAGAACTGTTGTTTTACCATACCTATCATTCACAAGTCAGTATAGTAGAACTGTTGGGTTTTTTTCGCAAAATATATCATCAAAAGCACCACTGACAAACACTTGCAGACGGATTTGTTTTCTAGCCACTGTTACTCGCTGGAAAAGAACTATACCATACCTATCATTCACAAGTCAGTAGAGTAGAACTTTTTACTATACCTATCATTCACAAGTCAGTATAGTAGAACTGTTTACCATATCTATCATTCACAAGTCAGTATAGTAGAACTGTTTTTACCATACCTATCATTCACAAGTCAGTATAGTAGAACTGTTTACCATACCTATCATTCACAAGTCAGTATAGTAGAACTGTTTTTACCATACCTATCATTCACAAGTCAGTATAGTAGAACTGCTTACCATATCTATCATTCACAAGTCAGTATAGTAGAACTGTTTTTACCATACCTATCATTCACAAGTCAGTATAGTAGAACTGTTTACCATACCTAGCATTCACAAGTCAGTATAGTAGAACTGTTTTTACCATACCTATCATTCACAAGTCAGTATAGTAGAACTGCTTACCATACCTATCATTCACAAGTCAGTATAGTAGAACTGTTTTTACCATACCTATCATTCACGAGTCAGTATAGTAGAACTGTTTACCATACCTATCATTCACAAGTCAGTATAGTAGAACTGTTTTTACCATACCTATCATTCACGAGTCAGTATAGTAGAACTGTTTACCATACCTATCATTCACAAGTCAGTATAGTAGAACTGTTTTTACCATACCTATCATTCACAAGTCAGTATAGTAGAACTGTTGTTTTACCATACCTATCATTCACAAGTCAGTATAGTAGAACTGTTGGTTTTTTTTCGCAAAATATATCATCAAAAGCACCACTGACAAACACTTGCAGACGGATTTGTTTTCTAGCCACTGTTATTCGCTGGAAAGGAACTGTCTTCGTAGTCATTTATTTGTCCGTTTTGATCGCATCTGTAAGCCTTGAGTCCGTGTTACCACTATATTTAAAAATATTGATAGCCTGTAGCACCTTCTGATAGATACACGGACAAAGAGTTGACGAGATATGCTATGTAAGAGAATAACCAAATTATGGATCCTTGAATCTATGTCAGTTCATTTGACTTATTCAAGTGGCAGAAATGTCACTCCCCCGTCGAGGTGAATGAGCGTTTGTATTCAATAGCTAACTTGTTTAAGGATTGTTCGATCCTGACAGGTTGTGCTATATAATGGCATTTTGTTCTCTTTTATACACCAAGGGAGAACTCAGAAGGAGGGTAACGCCGAAAATATCAGCGGAAATTGAATTTGTAGATCAATATTTCGATATATTTGTATTCACATGAATAAATATTGATCTACAAATTTAATTTTCGCTGACATTTTCGAAGTTACCCTCATCCTGTATTGTACTAAGTTAATCAGTGGATTCCAAAGCTAAAGGAGAATTCTGGTTATCGACGTATGAAACTAGAACAACAGGACAGGAAGAGAGGCGACCAAGTCCATTCAGGTGTTAAGGAATGATTGGTATCAGAACCAAGTGCTTCACAAGATCAGAGAGGTTAGATATATCGTGTACACTGATCACCGGGCGACATGCCCGCATCGAGAGATACTGAGAGGAAATCAGAGTTCATCAATATCCGTAAGGTGGGGAGCGCCTTGATCAGGAGCATATCATATGTAACTTTGACCCGCTGTTAACGCAAAAGAAGACAATTCGAGGTGCGTGATATTGATACTATGCATCGTAGTTATCTCACAGGTAGAATTGGATGTAATCGCTGCCCACAAAGAGGATTTTCATGGGCATACTCTGAAAAAACAGTTGTGTACAAAATTGCACAAAATGTGTATCAGGAGTACACAATTTGTGTACTTTTTCTACGCAAATTGTGTATCCCAGCTACACAGGGATTGTAGATGTTCAATTTTGTTACAGCGATGTGTACCTAGGGTACACAGTTTGTGTACTTTTGGTACACAACTGTTGTTAGAGAGTATGTCTTTCTGTTTGCCGTACGTCTACAGACATTGACGCAATATCTCAGTGCGCCATAGTGGTTATATTCAAGTGTGATATACAAGTATTCTTGCTCGAAACAGGCTTAAGCCCGGCGCACACGAGAGCTATCAGCTGAGCGAACGACGTCAATTGCCTGTGAGCTCAGGGCCTAGATCTCGTGTGCGGGCAGTTTTTAGTGAGTTTTTGGCCTCGCGAGGCCGGGGGAAAAATATCAAACTTGTTTGATAATTTCCTCTCACGAGGCCAAATCCTCAGCGTGTGCGGCGAACGCAAGCCAACAGCTCAGCAGTTTTACTGGACCGCCTAATGAATCGCATGTTATTTTCACGCGATTCATACGTTCGACTCTTCAAAATGGACTTAAAGAAGACGTTATGCGGGAATTGAAATCAATTTCGTGAAACTTTTGCTCACCGTGTGCGCTGAAACCACACGAATGCTAGCTCCTGAGCTGACAGGCAATTGAGACCGCCAGCTCAGCCGATATCTCTCGTGTGCGCCGGGCTATGGCCTTCGTGAAATGTGCACTGAGATGGGTCGATAAACATTTTCTCCAGTGTTGTGCGTCGTATTTTTATAATGCCGCATCCATTATGGAATGACGTTTCAGCTTCGGTATGGGCACGCGACATAGGCTTGAAGCGGTAAGCGTGACATTTATTGAGCTATCAGTCATCTCAAGAATTATTGTGTCGGTCGTCGACAGATTTTTCATACACCTCATTTTAACACATTTGGTAATTTGGGGGTCCGATAACGCCTGATTCCCCATGATTGATGCATTTGCTAGGAACGATGAAACTGATCGGGGTTTTTTCCGCCAGGTCACTAACGTTAGGTCCATTATACATTCACTTTTGACAGTCCATATGAGATGCATGTATATGTCTTGCCGGCATCATTGAAAACTGTTGACTGCTTCTCTCTTGCAGGAAACAAGCCTATGTTTATGTATACTATGATTGTCTTTTTGAACTTGGTGCTAATACTGTTATATGGAATAGGTCTTTGGAGTATGGACGCGGATATTCTCTAATGGACGACGGCTGGATTATGAATGACGGACTAGACGCTTGTAACTGCAACGACACAACATACAAATGCCTGCTCTACCTTTAACATTGCCGAATAATTCGTGTAAATTTTATACTTATTGTGTATTTAAGGCTCCGATCATCGCTAAAGTACGAAATTCAATAGCGTTGCTCTTTTTTTCACAACAAACGACCACATCGATACTTTTCTAAAACAACATGACTGTTCAATAACATACCCAAACTTCTACTAAAAAGAGTAACAGAAATCTTAATCTGATTCTAGGAGTTACTAAAAAAAGTAACAAAGAGCTGAAATTCAGTATAAGGGTGTCCCTTAAGCGAAGAATAATGAAACGTCAGTGAAATTTTGATATTAGGTTAATTAGCCAATTTTGAGAGAAATCTAGGTAATAAAAGGCCGAAAATTATATTCGTACTTTTATTTGTCGCGTATTGAGAAACTAAACTGAGGATGTTATCTGCATTTGTGTTACATAAACATTGCGCATTTAGGTCATAGAAACCATTTTAAAATCGTAAAAATAAACAAGTGACTGGGACTGTTAACAAACAAAATCATCAGCATGCACTGTTATAGCATTGCTATTGTTTACTGTAACGAAACAGTCGAATTTGGCGTTCTGTTACGCATATTGGTAACGTTATTGGATTTCGTACTTCGCATGCAGATGTCAACACAATTGATGTAAATTTGCACACTGTGTAACATACAGTACATGTGTGCAAATTGAGCATGTGAAAGCAAATTTATCCATACGATGGGTAAAAAGAGAATTATTACCCCATGAAATATAAAAGTCATAAACTATTGGTTGGAACATGAAAATTTTGATCGTTCTCCTTTTTGGGTAATGATATAAATAAGGTTAGTAGAGCAAAGGACAAGGTCACAGTGGCCTAAAAATGTTTGAGTGGATACACCAGTGAGAGACGATATGCCAGTTCCGAAAATTATAAAATGGTAAAATGATGCAACGGTCAATGATACCCCTCCCCGCTCCACCAATTAGAAATTAGAATATAACATAATTTAGGTAGCAAATCCAATTATCGTTCTTTTTTCCTGCGTGTAAACAGTTGGGAAAAGATGACATGAAAAACGATAGGAGTAGTCTTCATTCGTTTTTTGATAATAAAAACCAACGATAAACCAACGATAAAGACGGATTGACAAAAGACGAACGTTGTTCGATTGGTCGTCTTTTTTTATTGTGAAAATCGATGAGAGTAGTCCCCAGGTCATATATGTCGTCC
Organism: Hanleya hanleyi; assembly: GCA_036873755.1. Taxonomy (NCBI): domain Eukaryota; kingdom Metazoa; phylum Mollusca; class Polyplacophora; order Lepidopleurida; family Hanleyidae; genus Hanleya; species Hanleya hanleyi. Next base: position 16,884 of record JAVTVY010024578.1, read on the forward strand.
CCGGATCAGCTATATATAACGTCATCGTTAGTCCCGCTGATTGCAATGATACCCAAGAGAGGTACATGTACTATAAAAAGATAGGACTATAAATTACGGAACATTCAAGTTTGTTGCGTTATATTTTTTGCCGGATGTAGTGTTCATTAGAATAAGCAACAGCAAACGGACCCGCGTCGATTTCTGGCAACAGAAATAATGCTCAAATCACAGGAGAAAACCTCACCATGACAACTCAAAAGATAGGCAAGCTGAACATCAAGGGTAAATTTGAGTTTTTTGTGGTAGATAGCTGGAATTTTAGCTGTTGATAGACAGTGTTGGTGGCAATACTATATCCCTCATTCATTATCAATTCATATGAATGCTCATTAGCTTATAAATGCACGCTTGGTGGGATACATCAGGAAGAATGCCAAACGAATAGGTAACGATAGCCCTCAAATATAAATTTCGCTAAATATGAGCAGGCAAATCTTCTGCCTGTGGACGTTTCGTCTCCGTGGCGCGCCCTCTGTACAAATCATTGTAATTGTAGCTTTATGTCTTGTAAACATGGTAGAGGACGAAGCGCTTGGTCGGTGTCGGTCCTTACAGGTATTTGTTCTGAATATGAAGTTGCGTTCAATAACTATTTCCTGGTTTTGACCGTTTTTCACAACCTTGCGTTCACATAGTTCATCATTTCTCAACAGGGGACTTGGTAGGTCTATTACATCATCACCCTGAAATATTTTGTATTTAATATCGCTCAAGCCGGTGCTAGGGGCCGTGTGGTCATGTCATCTAATTTGTCCAAATGAACAGCTACAATAAAAGCGTAGCTGGGATACAAATCATCACAGGGATATCACTTTTGGATCTTGTGATGTTTTAGAAATATGCAGTCAGTATATTTGTCTGCGGGGTCATATTCTTGTCAGTACTCCGGCATCGTTTTCCACCACCTTTTTTATGTTGCATTTAATTGTTGTCTGCATATGGAAAGATTCTGCTGGTGAACGTTTCGTCCCCGAGGAACCTGTGTGCAAATCATTGTGCAGAAACATGCTGGAGAATGAATCGCTTTGTAGGCGTCGGTCTTTCTTCTATACTACGTGAGAACAAGGACCCGGAGCCAAACCACTCACCAGATGTAGTTGTTGTGAAAGTGCCGGACGGGCAATATTTGCCGAACCCGTTGACCATAACCAATAAATAATTCGAGTCTATGTCCACTTACCTTTCACAAGACACCTTGATGAGTGACCGTCTTTGCAAGACATCTAAACTCGGACTAGGGCGTAAACCTTGCATCGACCAGAACGTCGATTAAGCGGCATAACACCGCGCGACAAACACTATACACACAGCGGCGATGTGGACAGTTTCTCCCTCCAACCCCCGCTCGCCTCGCCCTTGCAAAAACCGATCCGTTCAAAGCCCGTTCCTTCTCATTCACCAAACGCTATATAGACGAACTTCTCGCTGTGAATAATCGCTATATAAATGACGCAATGAAGGATATATATCCACCTTCACTGGATTTGAAGAAAACTACAGATAGCCCTACAGGCACATCATATTTAGATCTATATCTCTACAAAACTGAAGCGGGCATTCTCTCTCGTCGACTTTATGACGAAAGAGATGATTACAATTTCGACATCGTAAACTATCCCTTTCTGGACAGTAATATTCCATTGTAACCTGCATATGGCGTATACATATTACGCCTAGTAGCATTTGCTAGATCCTGTGTTAAATGCCAAACGCTTGGATAGACGCAGTTCCCCGCGGAATAAATTCTTATAGTATAGAGCGGATATACAAAAGGTTAAGAATTATAAATGGAATTATATTTTCCGAATGAGTTGAAAAACACTCCCAAAATTTGCAGTGAAGAAATTCAGACGAACAAAAGTGATATGATCGCTTTTGTCCGCATATAGTAATAAAATTACTACACGGATGTATTGAATGTGAGCAAAGATTATCTATTGTTAACTGGTTTCGAGAATATACGCTATTTTAAAACCAAAATATTTCATATTACGAACATTTATATACTGATCAGAATTGCTAATATTCACAAACGAAATATGATAAGATCCAGTACACACAATACTTGATATCAAATGAAAACATGATAAAGGTATTGGAACTGTATTAATAACAGCGAATTTCAATGTGAAATGAAGCCTCTTCTAGTAGAGTTACTACAAGGTCTTTACGCTCTCAAGCTATGTAAAAGGGGCCTTCACTCAGATGTTTCTCAGATATGGCGATACATATCGTATGCTGCTAGCAAAATAGTAGCGTGCAAGACTTATAGCGTTATGTTTCGTAACTTGTGTCTTATTCCGCTTAATTCGGGGCTAGGGGCTGTATGAGTCCATATATTTCAAGATCATCATGGTGTTCATATGAACAGTCACAATCAAAGCGTGACTGAGACACGTCATTCTCTAGATGACGAATTTACAACGACTATCATATGGATTAAGAATACTGATCAGCGATACGGATTTGATATTTTGGAACATCATGATGTCTTGCGGGAATCATTGATAACTGTTGGCCGTTTCTCTCTTGCAGGAAACTAGCCTTTGTGTATGTATAATATATGATTGTCTTTTTGAATATTGGTGCTAATGCTGTTATGAAATTAGTCTTTGGATTATGAACGCGGAGATTCTTTAATGGGCGACGGCTGAATTATGAATGACGGATCAGACGCTTGCAACTCTGGAGAATGACTTATATTCAACAATGAATATAATTACAACGCATATAAGGGAAATGGGAAGAGATACCGACATACTGACAGTCACATGACTTCACAGTAAAGTCTTCACAGTCTAGTCTTAAGAACAACTAAGATGAGTACAGTATGAACCATTCGCCATAGCAGATATAGATTGTATGTTTCCTATGACGGGAACGATTTTAAAATAATCTTTTTCATGATGGAGCTGTAGTTTATCACTGGTCATTAATTTTGATACATTTTCGGACTGTTTCCATTGGCATCCATATCATTCATAAAATATGATTCCTTGAACTAGTGCTATTCAAACTGGCTTGAACTCAGCACTGTCTGTTTTGTTCAAGTTGCAAAGTGTTGTTTGGATCAGAGACATTACTTGATGTTCGGTGCATGTATCCAATACAGACAATTTTAGACAAGCGCGGAAAAGTGTGTGTAGCGAATTGACACCATGGGGGTGAAAACAGAAACTGTTACTATGAATTATTGAATCCATAAACGGAATTATTCTGTTTAAAAAACGAAAGAATTTGTGATCAATAATTTACTTTGACGGCATGCTATAATGCATGGCGTGACCTACGATTCAGGTCTTATTATGTGTAATCTTCAATATCTCATGTGCTCACATGAACATTGGCTGGTACTTTCTTCCTATTCATAAGTGTCCTATCGCAAACCCATGCGTTTTCGAGGAGCGAATCACATAAGATTTTCAAATCTAATTTTAGCAAACAAACTTTTCTCTTCCAGTTAGTGAATAAGATGTTCTTTATGAGAACTTGTGTATTATATCTTCTGATCAGATGTGATGAAATATTAATCAAGATAACTACAATCATATTTATTTGACTTTACCATATTTTATTAAAAAATAATCAATTGAACTTCTTCATAAAATGAACACCGTGCAACATTATTCATACGTTGAATCAGAAGCAGGCAATACATTTTCAGAACTAAAGAATCGTTTAACGCATCACAGTATTATGCCCACGCCCCTCTTAAAGATATAATCAGTCTCAAAATCGATGGATTTTGTAAACTCTTCGCTGAGCGTTTTTCAGCAAAGAAGATTACTAAATTACTGTATTATATTTGATGATAGTTGGATCGTCATATACAACGAATGCAAGAATATCTTGTCAGAAAATTTGAAACTCTGCCCACTTCGACGAGTTTTCTGTTTCGCTATTGGGTGTGTGTTGTACACGGAGAGGAAAATGACGTCACTGTGTGACGTATAAGTGACATAGCGACGCTCACGAATCTGAATGCTGAACAGCATTTCTTTCATTTCCTCATGAATGGTAGGAACAAGTTTAGTTTTTTGTGATCAAATGTGTTTCATTTTATTACCAGTAATATTTTGCAGAATAACGACCCAACTATCATACTTAATTAAGAAGACTAATCGAACTCGGAACCAATAGTACACAGGGTTTCTAAACAAAACATGGGCGTACGTTTTATATCAACAGGTAAAAATGTAACATAAACAATCAAGATAAATTTAGTGAAATAATCATCAAAATGCCTTTTATATCTTTTGGCAAACAGCAAAAATGTGGTTGGAATACTTTTCAAAATAACATTAAACTTCTTACAAGAAATACAAGTTTCAGTTTCAAAGTGCACACATTGGATGTATGTTTATTATGATGACTATGTGCTTTTTGTTCTGCCTGTGAAGACAAAAATGTATTCGTTAACAATTATTCAAGTGAAATAATTATCGTAATAGCGATCCTACTGAATTTCAGGGATTGCCATGTTTCGAATGTATTTTTTCTGGTGAGAGCCCATCTTTGTTAGGTATCAGTTAGGTGAAATGTCGTTCAAGCTAACTACGGCGGGTCCTTTTCAAATCGATCCGGGAGTAAATAAGACACTTGGGCAAAGCAAACAAAACAGCAATGGGTACTTGTCCTTTTAAAAGTGGTGTTTTAATTTGGCCCGGTAGATAACAATGTATGTTTTTTGTGAAATACACTAAAGTGAACTACCTCTCAAAATAAGTACAGTCAGTTACAAGACTTTATTTTAATCGAATTCGAAACAAACACCATATTATCAAGAATAAGACATATTTGGGCACATGGTCTTTATGCGATATGCGGCTATGTATCTTCTAGTGAAGAAAATATTTTGGTTAAACATAAATAACTTCAGATACTGCTTTCTTGACACTATACTTAATCTATATGCGAACAATGCAATTTTCGAAATTTCGTTATATTTTGGAGTAAATATGCTATAAAAGCTCATTGTGCGGAATATATTTTCAGATACAAGTACCGCATTCAATCATAATAAGCACAGACATTCTTCACTACGTGTGTTTGATGAAGATAATTGAGTAACAAACTTTGAAAAATCAAATGAATTTAAAAAATATATACAATATCCCAAGCAAAAATATATACTACAAGCGTCTAGTCCGTCATTCAATATTCAGTCGTCGTCGATCAGAGAATTTCCGCGTCAATAATCTAAAGACCTAATCTACATAACAGCTTTAGCATCAGCTTCAAAAAATAGCTCATATTACACATAAAAATAGGCTAGTGTCCTACAGGACAGAATCGGTCAACCGGTTTCAATGATGCCGGAAATAAATCATGATGTTCCAAAAATATCAAATTCGTATCGCTGATCATTATTCTTTATCCATGTGATTTCCGTTAAAGATACAAGTGTCTAATCCATCATTCAATGTTCAGCCGTTGTCCGTTAAAGAATTTTCGCGTCCATAAGACCTAATACAATACCATTAGCACCAAATTAAAAGAATAGATCTAGTTTCCTGCAAGAGAGAAGCGATCAACAGATTTTAATGATATCAGCAAGACATCATGCTCCAAAAATATCAAATCCTTATCGCTGATGAGTATTCTTATCCATATCATTTTCGTTATAAAGTCTTTATCTAGAGTATGATTTATCACAGTCCCGCTTTGATTGTGACTGTTCACATGAACACTATGAGGATCTTGAAATACATGGGTTCATACGCCCCTAGCCCCAGGTTGAGCGGAGTTACGAAGACTAACGACATAGATCTTGCACGCTACCGTCGTATTTATCCATCAGCATTCGATATGTATCGTCAAATTTGAGAAACTTTGAGTGGAGGCTCTTGATGATATAGCCCTGTTTTATATGTTTCTGCAATAATGTTTTGTGACGTTGATGAAAATCGTCGTCATATTTAACACAGGATCTAGCAAATGCTACTAGGCGAGATATGTATACGCCATATGCAGGCCCTCTGGTATATTACCGTCCATGCACTGTAAAAAGAATGTGTTTTGAAACACGACTTCACGTTTTGAGAAAACCAGGTTTCGGTATTTCAAAACACTGCAGCCTGGTTTTAAAACTTGTGTGTTTCGAAACACCGATGTTTGGTTTTCTGATAACTTGACGGTTTACAAGCCACTCCTTCTGGAATTTTGAAACACTATGGTTGGGTTTGAAGACCGGCGTGTTTCAAAAAACAACTTATCGCTTTCCCGCAAACTAATCCGAGTGTGTCAAAACACCACAAAATGAAATTCAGTTTTTCAAGAAACTGACACGTACCGGTGTGCTGCAGTAGAGTGTCCTGGTGACCAGTGTCCCATGGGCTCACGGACAATCTTAGCCTCCACACCAGTATCCAGCCAACTTGAAAAAACGGCGGGGTGATGTGGGGAGTGGGTGGGGTGGGGGGTCGATACTTCATGTAGGAACTATTGTCATTTGTCTTTGTGTCGTTGAAAAGGTACAGGTCTAGACACATTGTTGTCCCCAGACTTGGCTATTGAACCGGGGGGGGGGGGGGGGGGGGGGTAAGTGAACTCAAAAGATTGAAAAGGTAGACGTTATTTGCAGCCGTTGTGGTCAATCTGGTTGTGATTATTTTCAGGAAACAATTCTTTTTGATTAGGTGCGCATTAAATATCATCGAGTGCACCATGCAAACATTAACAGCATTGAACACGTTGATCATATAAGGAAGATTGAGACCAAAGAGCACCACAGGCTCGGTGGAGGCAATTCAACATTGGGGGTGCCAAATCGGGGATGGGACCGAGAAGGAAATTTTGAAAATTTAGCCTCCATTTTACGCAATCTGGCGCATGTTCAGGGAAGATCTTAGGCTGAGAAAATGTTCATAATTTCCGCCTTTCTAACTCCAAAAAGCAAGGTTTTCAAAATCCCATTTTTTGCCCTCCAAACACCATTTTTGGGGGTACGGAATACGTACCGATACCAGAGTTTCAAACACTTGTGTTTTAAAACCCCGCAATGTGTGTTTGAAAACACGTCGTGTTGTTCGAAACACTATTTGACGCACAGAGAGACCGATACAAAGGTTTCAAACACTGGTGTTTTGAAACCCCATAATGCGGATTTTTGCGTTTAATCGCCCATTCCCAAGTTTAATCTATCAAAAATGATATACTGATACTGTAATGCTCAAACTATCGCAAGAAATTAGTACAACCAGATAATCTTCAACGAAGTGACACCGGTAATTAATTGTTTAATTTACCTTAGTTATTTTCTTGAAACTCCCAATCAAGTCTCTGGGAAGTCCGGTTTTTCAAAATACCACTTACGGCATTTCGAGATAAGGGACATCAATCTGTGGCATTATTCAAAGTGCATCTAAAAGAGATGTCGGCGCCCTATCTGCCTTGTAGGATGGAGACGTTGTGCTAAAGTACCCGATGCACAATGTTTTAGAGAATCCACATTATCATCCGAAGATCGTTGAGATACATGTCTTCAGTAGTTTATTTAATGGAAGACTTATTTGAAGTTTTCAATAAAAGTATTACCTACACTAAGTAAGGATTGCATTACCCTGTTATAGAATCCATGTTTGACATACTATCCAGAAAGTGATTTTGTTTTGAAAATCTATCATTCTTTCTGACTACCGGTACATGCTGTTACGCTTGTTCGCCATATCATATAGTACCATTATGACATTTTGAACTAGCTGGTTACAACTGGGCTGCAACGGGAAGTGGGGTTTGGAAAACCTGTGATCTGGGGAATGGAATCACTGCTTCTTGGTGCTGGAAAAACTGGTTGCAACTGGGTTGCAACGGGAAGTGGGGTTTGGAAAACCTGTGATCTGGGGTATGAAATCACTGCTTCTTGGTTCTGAAAAAACTTTCGAAAACCTGGTTGCAACTGGGCTGCAACGGGAAGTGAGGTTTGGAAAACCCATGATGTGGGTTCTCAAAAAACCGAGACCTCTGGTTCTCAAAAAACCACCATCAGTTGCAATCACTTTTAGTGTTTCGAAAAACATTCTTTTTACAGTGCAGAAAGGGATAGTTTACGATGTCGAAATTTTGAGAGAGAAGGCCCGCTTAATTTTTATAGAGATATGTCTAAGTAAGATGTGCCGTTAGAGTCATCTGTAGTTTCCTTCAAATCCGGTGAATGTGGATATATATATCCTTCACTGCGTTATTTATATAGCGATTATCCACAGCAAGAAAATCGTACAAAAAGCGTTTGGTGAATGAGAAATAACGCGCTTGGAAATGATCTATTTTTGAAAGCATCTGCATATATAGGTCAGCCAAAAGGGATGCACAATAAGCACCCATTGGAATACATATATGCCGTTTATATATTGTATTGCCAAATTTCACATAGATATTATTGATGACAAATTCAAGTAACTCTATAAGAAAACAAAAACAAATCCCATGAATGATATCCCTTGTATGTAGTAGAGCTAAAGAACGCTTTATGGTTTCTGACATTAATATATCGGCGATCAGTTTTCTTGAACAACGAAACTATTAATGAACTAAGACGATCAATAAGGTCCTGATGAGAGATTGAAAGTCGAGAAATTCCATGTCGATACATATCTGTAGGGTATTTGTGCTTTCGTATCAAGCTCTTCTGCAAGACATTTTGAGTTTTTCAATATCTACATGCATTCTAACCAGAGTTCTTGAAAATGGTGGCGCAATACCTTTCCCAAAAAGATTTCACCTACTGAAAGGCCTTCGTCAACGAAGTTGAAAGAAGCTTGGTCGTTAAAGTCGTTATCTAGAGTAGGATATATCTCAGTCACGCTTTGATTGTGCTTGTTCATATAAGCACCATGAGTATCTTGAATACATGTGTTCATACGATCCCTAGTTCCGGTTTAATCGGAATTAAGACACAAGTTACGAAACGTAACGCCATAGATCGTATATTGCTATCATCCTGCGATATGTATCGCCAAATTTGAGAAACTTTGGATGGAGGCGCTTGGTGGTATAGCCCTCTTTTATAAGTTTCTGCAATAATGTTTTGACACTTGGCTTAACAATAATACAAACATAAAATTATGCGCTTAATTGTTTGATGCTGATAGCCCTTTTTTTCATTTTGTCGAAAGGATTTAAAGAAATCTTCGAACAGTATTCATTTTTTCTTGTATTTCGTAACATTCCCCGAAAGTTTAGGTACAAATTTCCATGTAGAAGTACTTGTATATGATGTTCAGTAAAGCTTTCCAGCAGAGCGATCCCTGATAAAACTTAGTTGCATAAATATATTTTTTGGTTATCAATATCAAAGCAATTTTCAGTGGTTGGTCTCGCCTGTATGGCCGGCAGATACTCCTTCTCATTCCGAGAGTGAAGAGATGATAAAGTTCAGGAATTACGAAACAATAACCAACAGAATGTTCGTTCAGTCGCTTGTATATGATCCCACTGATTATCTGCTGTCATTCATGACAGAGTAACCATAATCCTATACTTGGACTGGTGCCAGAAAATCTCCCGTGATGGAGTCTTCTGACGTCTCATTTCCTGATTGGCTCGGAAGGCACATTTTAGCAGCCCTGTTACGCCAAACTGGTTTATTCTCGCACTACACCTCATATTGGGGCAGTCTGATATTCGACATAGACGTATTCTCTGTCTTCTCTTTTGCCAACCACTGCAGTGTTGACAGCGATTATACAGAAGTATTTCCCAACCAAGAACGTAAGCTATAAGTTATGAGGTTAGAAGGAAGTAATTATTTTCCCTATCCCACGCAATATTAAATGACATGATTTTATTAAAAGATCTCTAGATTACTGACATCAGACTAATAATTCCCAGACATTGTGTTTCATCACAATATATCAGTGATCACTTAGACGGTATGAAAACATGGTGTTATCCAGTACCAATTTAATGAAACAAGGCCGCCCGGGGGTGCTCGATTTTACTAGTTCTGCGTTGAAGACAATACTGGAAATTAACCGGCCGTAAATATTACGACGAGAATTTTCGTAAACTTTACAGACAATATTTGGGACTCACTCCCCGATATTCAACCACCAGCACTCTATGTGAATGTCAGCCAGTCGTAGGGCTAGCCTGTCCCATCGTTCGATACATTCGGTGTACGAACATTGTGCGACAGACTGCATCGGTGAACTAGTTCCGTTTTAGCATAAGTGTGGTTGAGTATCCATCAGTATACCAGTCAACGCAGATGAACATCCCTTTTTGAAAGATAGTTCCATAATATGTTTGAAAACTGAAATACCCCGGTACTCTTTTACATGCAACTAACCTATCTATGTACTATGATTGTTTTGAATTTGCTACTAATGTTATTATATGAATTAGTTCTTTGCATTGTGGACGCATACATTCTTTAATGGATGACGGCTGAATATTGAATGGTGGACTAGGCGCCTGTATATAATAAGTGTTTACCTAAACACAACATTTTTTAGAGATGATTAATGTCCTACACAGGGCCAACAGGAAGATATTATTTGAGTGCCTCTCAAATTTATCAGTAACAACCCTTTGGTGAAGGAGTGTGGTGGTTTAGTTTCAGTACAGTGTAACGGGCTTGAATTAAAAGATAGTTAAAAGCATACTGGGTCAACAAGCACATACTAGTTGCGCGTTTCTCTATCTTATCAGTGAGCAACCGCTTCGTTAAATAGCTCAACAGTTCAGTTTGGGGCTATGAAACAAACCTTCCAGTGACCGATAACAGTAACAGGATTAAATTCAATATTAAATCACTTGACCTGAGCAAACTATATTACAAAGTGTGTATCTTTGATTTCTATATACCATTCACCGTTCGTCAACCACACTGGTGTCGCACTGTCTGCTGTAACATTTACATCCCTCCCTTGATGATGGGACCTGTGACCTCCCTTGATGATGGGACCTGTGACTTCCCTTGATGATGGGACCTGTGACGTAGGCCTCATGAATTTCGTGAGCAAACTATATTAGAATGTATGTATGCATCTTGATTTCTATATACTCTACACCATGGCAAGCCGTTTCAGTATTTAATCGGTTATTCCACATATGTTAAAAAAAATTCACATATGTCAAAAAGTTTTCAACATATGTATAAAACTTTTCAACATATGTCTAAACGTGGGGATTTATTGCACTTGTAAAAGTTTTATACATATGTTGAAAACTATTTAACATATGTGCAAATGTTTTCAACATATGTGGAATACATATGTGTAAAACTTTTGAACATATGTCTAGCGGTTTTCGACATATGTCTAAAAGTTTTCGACATATGTCTAAAAGTTTTCCACATATGTCTAAAAACTTTTTTTTTTTACACAGATGTGGAATTATTTTGTAAATATGTGCAAAACTTTTCAACGTATGTGGAATAACCGATTAAATAACGAAACGACTTGCCATACTACACTATTGTCAACCACACTGGTGTTGACCTGGCCACAATTTCACATATATCAACCTTGATCCTGCTGAACTTGTATCTTCACACGGTTAATAACATTTACATCCCTCTCTTGACGATGGGTCATGTGATTTCTCTTGTTATTGTACCTGTAACATGGCCGCCATGAATATTAATTAAGTCCTCATGAATAGTAATTCTGTCATAGTGACAATTATACTATTTTTATCTGTGACGTAGCCTTCATGAATATTAATGAGCGCTTGAATGTTAATTCTGCCATAGTGACAGCATTACTACTACTGTGCAAAACAGCACGCTTCAATATTTCATTTCAGACTCACTTTGACAGGCCGACGTCACGCCCAGCTGGGTTTCTGCTCTACTCAAAAATTGCATGCCAATCAATCTAATAGATAACAGCCGTATCATTTCAGCCCGCCAAATCAAATTTTTAGTCAATTCTGTTCCGAGCGCCCTCCTGTTAACAACTGCATATCCGAGTGGACCTGATCTCATATGTAAGTAGGCTATGAAATCTTTATATGGTATATTGAATTCAACGTATTTATATTTTATTGAAAAATTGTATTATATCGTTCTTAGACTACACACAACACGATCCGAATCCTTATTACATATTCTAATTCCTTTTTATCGTTTGTTATCCAATGCGCATGCCAAGTATTTCATTGCTGGAAATCTTTGTAATTCCGAAAAGTCCTAGCTGGCGTACAGTGACTATTCTACACTATTTCTTCTTGACCGTTCAAACGCGGCAATATCTTGCCATCCAGTATGTATATTCAATAACTCTCTCTATGGAGTGATGCATAAATAACACCACTTTGAAATAAACAAGCGGTAAATGAGCGCAACGACCTACGTCGATGCAATAATGTAGATATAGGTTATAAGGCGAGGGATGAAATGAGATCGATTCGGCGGATTATTTTGGGCGGGGGAAAGTAGATACGTTTGGCAAATGGATTAAGAGTAAGTAACTTTAATTAGCGTCGGTTTATCATCGCTCTGAAATGTTTGTATCTAATACAGCTAAAGCCGGTGCTTGGGGCCGTGTGTGGTCATATCATTCAAGATGACCACATGAACATCTACAATAAAAGCGTGACTGGGATACAAATCATCACAGGGATCACTTTCGGTTCGTGTGGTGTTTTTAGAAATTTGTCTTTGGGGTCATATGACTTCTTGTCAGTACGTCGGCATCGTGTTCCACCACTCTTTTAATGTTGCGTTTAATTATATACAAAGAAGACGACATTAACTCTGAACAAGCTTCTGACCGACAGAACAAGTGTAATAAAATAAACAAGATAAACTAGAGAAATACGTAGAATTTTCATTATATAGTTCAGTTTATAGTATTTGTTTGTGTAATCGTTATGTTTTAAATTGCAAATGTGCATTAAGTATTAGATGCATGTGATTAGAATTATCGCGGTTATCACATAACTTTTCAGTTTATATAAATCAGTGCATGACCTTGATAATCAAACTCTTCTCATCAAGCTACAGTTACTCTCTCACATAATTATTTGACTAGACAGTTCCTCACAATATCAGAATTGGGTTGCGAAATCATACCTCCCAATGCGAGAATCAGTCTTGAAACACATTTATAGTCGGGTTTACTCCGTCTCTTGTGGTAACTCCAGTTTGACCGCATCTCACGCCCTATACAAATGTTGTGCTTGACCTCAGCCGAAATGGATTGATTCGCACTCACACCTGTGATAATGCAAGGTATACACATGTCAATGTCGAAAAAGTCGAGTACGTAAACATTGACTTAAAATATTCGGTACTGCTTCAGTACCGAAAATGGAAGTCATTATAATAAAATAATCTACATTTCGGCTGTGAATATGCCATCGTGAGGAATACGTATGAAAATTTAAATCATACAGTCAGCTGCAATACTCTAAATGTTCAAGTATCCCTGACTATGGCATAATCACAGCCGGAATACATAATCACAGCCGAAATACATAATCATAGCCGAAATATATAATATATCACAATGACTTCCATTTTCGGAGTTCAATTATTTGTCGCTCGCAGATGACCATTGTCCAAATATGGCAATTAAATTTCACAAGCTCGATTCCACAACCGCCCATGCGAACGAGAGAGCAGTGGCAAAACACACGTTCGAAACGAAAGTGGCAAGGGCACAAGGCCGCCAATCTGGGTTCACTCAAAGGAGATTGGAAATCTTGTTTTTTCATGCCTGCCTTTGGAGACATTCAAATATCGTTTTGTTAATTCAAACAATAACATATATCATTGTTTATCAAAGTAATTGTATTGCACTGTCACAGGTAAATCTGATCAAAGTCATTCACCTCATAGGTCTCTTTTTTATAGATTTTCATGGCGATAGCCTTCATTCCAATTGCATGGCGACATATCGATTTATGCATTCAAGCAATTGCATATATCTTTTTTCGGCAAATAAGATATGTTTTGCAAAGCTGTCGCAACTAAATCTCATCAAACCCATTCAACCCATAGGTATATTACGTCGAATTTGACACTTTCTGGTAACACAATTTTCCTTTCGTTCTCATAACCACTGCGTTGTATTATAAAGTGTATTTTATCTCCTATTTCGCCACATCAGAAGCAAATTGAGTTGATTCTGGTTACATATATCACATGCATCTCTATTATGCCGTTATCTCTCTGACGTTGATCAGGCCTCTTTAACGTGGAGCTAGTTTCTATACGTTTAATGTTTGACGCGTCTGTTGTCGCTGGTTTTACGTGTATTGTATCGCGGTTGTTGATGACGCGTTCTAGCCCACATGGCAATTCGCCAACAATTACCGCATCTATTGTCATGACTTTCCGTCATCCAGATAAAATATTAAATGTTTGTACTGCGAGATATGTACGTGGAATTTAGCCCACAAGTGTATCTATTTCTACAATGTCTCGTATGGTTTGTCGTCTAACTGATACCTGTTTCCCTGTTGTTTTCAATTCTATAACACTTGCTAACCGTGCTATTGTTGAGTGTTTTAGCACGGTTATGTGAAATGTATATATGTCAAGTGCAGTTGTTCATTGGGAGATTCTATTTTACAAGGCGGGAGAGGAAGGGGTCGAATGCTTCATACAATCGAATAAACACACAAATAGATTACAAGATGGAATTTCTTTCTCAAGTTTAACTGCTGTTTTCATCGTAAAATTGATTAATAAAGCGGCAAAAATAGACCTGAATCCAAGTATTTCCACAGAGCCTGGCTCAGCTGACAGAAAAACTCTCCACTTGAGAGACCACATAAACTGGTCCACTGACATTGGCACGATGCCAACCGAGACGGGAGCATCGTGCCAATATCAGTGGACGAATTCTTTTTCAAGAAAATGGAGAAAGGTTGTCAAAGTTTAAAATATGTTTCAACCTTTCATTATAATCTTTGTTGATAATCAATTTGAGTAGTGCAATAGAATAATTTTCATAGGCGCGCTCAATGATTATTTTATACACAGATAGTGTGGGATTGGCTTCGCCATTGCCCTAAAATATAAACTTTCCCATACTAACCGTGCGCAAAATAACCATTGAGCACGCCTATGAAAACATTATTTCTTAGTGTTTGGTTATAGAGATAGGAACAGGATCACTTTGGGAGTATATTATGAACACTTAAATCTGTATTTGGCGACAGTTGGTGGCTAACCCACCCGTGGAAAATACGGAATTATCCTTCGTGTGATGAAATTTCATCAAAAATGTATGGACAATTGCGGAAACCGGACTCCTTTTTGGCTTATACGAAAGAGGGTTCCCGAATAATTCAATTGTGACGGACAATAATGGTTAGGAACCTTGACAAACCACAGTGGAAACTATATAAACGAGAGTTCTCGAATTTCAGTTGTGGTAGAAAACACGGTTGGGAGACCTCCCAAGTCCCAATGAAAACTATACGAACGAGGGTTCTCGAATTTTAAACTGTAACAGATGGCGGTTAATTTCACGTCGCTCTCATAGACCTTCTCAACACAGTTAACAATAGTATCATTTCAGAGATGGCTATATTGTCTGCAGCTCTCATCACCCACGAAGATCAGGAAATGTACTAGCTATAGTGGCATCAGCTCAGTAATTATTTGCTTGCAACGCATTCGACAGCTAAATTCACATCTGTAAGATTAGCTTACGTTGATATAATACAAGTGTGTTCAGACCAAAATCGATAATGTACCTTGCATACATAATTTAAAGTTGTTATTCCCGCTTATTGGCATCAACTTCCAAGTAGGAATTCTATATATAAAATAAAAACATGGTGCAGGTTTTTTGCAAGAGAGTCGTCGTTGGAGCAGGCACTTCCAACTTTCACTTAGAAATGATCTCGAACGAAGAGTTTTTCCGCTGCTTTATCTCTGAGATCCAATCTTATAATTGCCTATTCCACCTGCGGGAGATTTTGGATGGCTTGAAACGAGTCCTTTGATTGAAAAACTTTGATGTGAACAAGAGCGCAATTTTGTTGATGAAAAATTGCTAACGAACTAAAAATCCTCAAGGCAATGATGGACATAATATTAATATTGAATAGAGTGTATAGATGATTTATGATGCCAGTTCACTGTCTCAAAAGCAAATGCTGAACTATTTTTTTCATCGTGTCAGTGAGCGATCACCAGGTTGACGAGCAATGTGATTGAAACGTTTGGCCAGACGGAATATTAAAACGCTTGGCCGGACGGAATATTGAACGTTTGGCCAGACGGAATACTGAAACGTTTGGTCAGACGGAATATTGAAACGTTTTGGTCAGACGGAATATTGAAACGTTTGGCCAGTCGGAATATTGAAACGCTTGGCCAGATGGAATATTGAGACGTTTGGCCAGACGGATTATTAAAACGCTTGGCCAGACTGAATATTGAACGTTTGGCCAGACGGAATACTGAACTGTTCGGTCAGACGGAATATTGAATCGTTTAATCAGACGGAATATTGAAACGTTTGGCCAGACGGATTATTGAAACGCTTGGCCAGATGGAATATTGAGACCTTTAGCCAGACAGAATACTGAAACGTTTGAACAGAGAGAATACTGAAACGTTTGATTGGACGGAATATTTAAACGTTTGGCCAGGCGGAATATTGAAACATTTGGCCAGAGGAAATACTGAAACCTTTGGCCAGATGGAATATTGCAACGTTTGGCCAGACGGAATATTGAAACACTTGATCAGACGGAATATTGAAACTTTTGACCAGACGGAATACTGAAACGTTTGGCCAGACGGAATATTGAAACAATTGGCCAGACGGAATACTAATATTGAAACGTTTGGCCGGACGTCATATTGAAACGTTTGGCAAGATGTCCTATTGAAATGTTTGACCAGACGGAATATTGAAACGTTTGGCGAGGCGGGATATTGAAACGTTTGGCCAGACAGAATATTGAAACGTTTGGCCAGACGGAATATTGAAATGTTTGCCCAGGCGGGATATTAAAACGTTTGGCGAGACGGAATATGGAAACGTTTGACCAGACGGAATATTGAAACGTTCGGCCAGACGGGATATCGAAACGTTTTGCCAGACGGAATATTGAAATGTTTGGCCAGGCGGAATATTGAAACTTTTGTCCAGACGGAATATTGAAACGTTTGGCGAGAAAGGACGTCGAAAC
Source organism: Hanleya hanleyi (assembly GCA_036873755.1). NCBI lineage: Eukaryota > Metazoa > Mollusca > Polyplacophora > Lepidopleurida > Hanleyidae > Hanleya > Hanleya hanleyi. The sequence goes on from JAVTVY010024578.1 coordinate 34,029, forward strand.
GCTTGACGAGATGGAATATTAAAACTTATGCCGAGACGAGATATTAAAGCGTTTGGCAAGACGGGATATTTCAACGAGGATAACCTTTTCAAAACCTTTTCCAACACATATTTGGACGTATATGGCGGCTAGTCTTGGGGTATGGTTGAATTACAACGCATATAAGGGAAGTGAAAAGAGGTGCCGACATACTGACCGAGCCAAATCTAGAATACTAATTCTTTATACTGTGATTCACATTATATTACAATTGGATAAAAAGAGAGACAGTCATAAGTCTGTCTCAGCTATTCATGAAAAATTGAGAGCTACATGTGGAATTTCACGGGATCAGAGAGATAATCGAAAATGAATCTAAGAGGATGACAAGAAAAGAGAGAAAATGTGAAAGTGAAATCTTGAAAATTAGAGAAAGGCAGAAAATTGGAAAGATCAATGCATGGCCCTAACAAGCCACCGTAGTTCATACAAAATATGGGTTCATGGATTGTGATGTATAGTTGAATGTAAGATTATTCCGTTGATTCATAAAGACCGCATTCAAAGTTTCAGTGTTTCCTACATTTGCCTGGCTTGTTGGATGTTTGATGGTAAATGAATGGGTAGAGTTTTTCTTCAAATAGATTTTGGTTGAAACTATCTTCCTTTTATATTTATTAATGTTCATGTTTGTTGAAAATGTACGTGTTCATCTACCACCGGGTATCCCACAAACTATGTTTTTTTTCGAATTTCTTGTCACGGTCGCCATGGTCGCGGTAATCAAGTGATCTGATTGGTCAATATATATATGCAGGATGTTGCTTTACAGGTGTATTTTTGTTGAACACGATGCAGTGCCCAAGTGTACCAGGGGTATCTATGATAGATATACCCCAGGGGTATCTATGATAGATATACCCCTGGTTTTAGAATATATTCATTGATACATATTAGGGTTCCGTTACCTTTCACATGCAAAAAGAGTTGATGCTAAACCCCTGAATAACCGTCGAAAATTGAAGTGCTCCATGCACTTGGATAAAGAGCGTATCCAGAAAGCTGTCGTTTTCGTCAGTTTTCTTCAAGATTCCTGCTTTTCTGCTAGGAAAAGTGGGGAAAAGCTATTTTATTTTACGTCAGATTATTATTAACTAATTTATCATACAGTTTTTGCGAAGAAAACACATAAATAAAAAGTTCGAAAAATTTCTTAGTAGCTTGAGCCAAGGGTATTGTCTGTAAGTTTCATCTCCTTAGCTCAAATAGTTAAGAAAAATATTTAGGGCCGTAATGCCCCCTCCCCAGGCCTGCAGAGACAGGTCCCTATTCGCCCAGACCAGTGTCATTTGTCTGACTGTTTGCAAACATTCAAAATAAAACAATGCGCTATCTTGTTGTTGAAATATGTCACATGATGTTCACTGATATATACACTTATATACGGTGGATGGATTGCCCAAGGACATCTATATAAAACGGAGGGAGGGAATTTGGCTTAATGTCACACTCAAGTTTGTTTCACACATATGGTGACAGTCAGTTTGGTTGGTGGAGGAAGCCGGAGTACCCGGAGAGAACCACCGCCCTTCGGCAAGTAACTGACAAACTTTCACACATGGACCATGCAGCATAGAACATGCATACATTCAGCGATGGGATTAGGCAAATTCAATTTTTCTCATGATGTCACCAATATCATGCAAAGGGCTGATAACTGCGCAGCGCTTGATAAACGCAACTTGTGCTTCACTAGATCCCCGATCGGGTTACATTCCTGTATATATGTTTTAGTCATTTCTCATTCCGCATGCCAATATGGTAGACGGGCGTCTCATTTTGTGGATCGCGCTGTCATTTTCTGCAAGCGAAATTGCTCCTTGTTGATCATTATAAAACGTTTTCCTTGTAGCGGAATAAATCTCCACAACGTAAGTTACATCCCCAGAGGCTGGATAACACCCACAGGCTGTGTATAATCTAGATGAATTGATCCGTGTTGATTTTATAATAAACTAATGTGTAATTTGACATAGTAATGGTGAACTAATGAGTAACATAACTTATATAACTTACACAACTACATGTATGTAACTTAATCTTCTAATTTTGTTCATAACAATAAAATATGTCAGTGAAAAAACAGTAATATGCTATTATGTTAGATGAAGACACAACCGAAGGTAATTTGTCTTTGGATAAACATGTGAGTGGGACCACATTTATCATTGGACAGGATCATATATGAGTGTTGCTGGAGAAGACCATGTGAGTGGGGATAACATGTATTGCTGAAGATCATGTGAGTGAAGGGGACCTTAATTATTGTTTATTATTAGCATCATTGGAAACTGTTGCACCACTAACTGTACTAATCCCAGTATCGCTAACACAACAATTCGCCTGGTCACACGTCACGGGGCACAAAGGACAGTTCGACAAATATATTTTCCGCGGTATACCTTAAACTTCAAAAGAAATTTGAAATCTGTAGCCAATTTATGTCCTCACTGATCCGAATCCCGCACGGAATCAATCTAATTAAAATTAAATCCTATCTGCTCCCCCATTTGGATATGTCGCTTGAAGGATCTAACAGGCTTGCAGTAATTCGAGTGTTAACCAATCCTGAGAAAGCTTCATAGTGCTTTGCAGAGAACATTAATGATAGAGAATGTTTGGTTGGCTCAGCCGAATTAGACGCCGCGCTGTCAGGATGTCTTTTCATGTTGCCGCGGCCCCGACATTTCAATTCAATTCAATTCAATTTATTCACCAGTTCCAATTTATACATACATGATCAATAATATATCTTGAAAACGATGATATCCGTAGCACTATGCTGACAGGAAGATATATGATGTATAACTGGCGGGAATAAAACCCCAGGGGGTTTGTTCTATCCCAAAAGAAAATAATATAGTATTATAAAACCATCACTGAAGATTTAATATATTGTAATTCATCTCGTGTTAGAAAAACTTCAGTGTAGGTAATAAATTTTCTGAACCGGTGGATAACAAAAAAACTACCCATGGTCGGCCCTGCTTACAGAATGTGAAACTCAGTCCAATACGAGATGTTTTTTCAACTGCGACTTATATAGAGAAATAGAATCTATTGTTTTGAGATGGGTGGGTAGTTTGTTCCACATTGTGGCACCATAATACGGGGTAGATATATGAACTGGTCTTTGGTGTAAACATTGGGGTAAACGGACACGGTGACCCTATCTCCCCTCCCCGACTGCAAGTAGATTAGTCCAGATGCGACCATGATGTCAGAATGCTATTAAATATTCATGGCATGGGAGCTCAGAACACCACGTTCAATTGAAATACGTAAGGTCCTATATGTTCGATTGGGGAGCATTGGTAGGATATTAATTTATTAAGATTGGCACGGAATTCGACCAATTTTGTGCTATTCTAAGATAGAGTTATCCCAAAAATAACAAAAATACTGTTCAAAAGAAGGGCCAAGAAATGCCGCACGTTGTTGGTTGCTCCTCTCAAGGATGTCTGCTGGTGGTTTTTCGCTTTGGCAGCCATCTTGCCGGTTTTTCATACTGGCCTATCTCCCTTTTCTAGGTTAAGAGATAGGGATTTCCTTTAAAAGCCTTCTAGCCGAGAATTTTGCACACCAACATCCATCCAATTTGATAAATTTTAATAGACATTGGGATTATCTGTAAACAGTTAGAATATAAGAAAAAGTTAAATACTATTTATATGAATTTTTTATGAATATGCTTCAAAACTAGGGCTATTCCCTATGATTTCTGGGTTATCAAATTGGGCATGGGTCAGTCCAATTAACGTTGTCTACAGCTAAAAAATGAACAACCTATATTTTTTTCTTTGTTTTTTTTCTCATATTACACAATTATGAATGCAACAACACACATTATTCAAAAAGTTAATTACTTTAATTTACCACCAGCGGACATCCTTAACTAAGTAAGAAATATTACGATTGTGCTTTACTGTTTAAATGTTACCTGCAGATACAACGATATCTACAGTACTGACTTTTATTAAATTTTCCAAACTTTCTTCATATTTAACATGAAAATATTGTTTGTTTAATTACAGCTGCCACACAAAAAAAATGTGTTTGCATTTAACTAAATCTGTGACAAGGACTCTGAGAACGATTTTCACATTTATACAAAAATTATATCTATTTAGTTGTTCCATAGTGAACTGCTATACGTGTAGAATGGATGAGAGACTGAAATTACAACACATATAAGAGAAGTGGGAAGAGGTGCCAACATACTGACTGCGTCACATGACTTCACAGAATAGTCTTCTGGTAAACCTATTCTAAAGCACATACCAAGAATCTAACGATTCATGATATGTGTTGTATCTCAGGTACGCTTTTATTGCACCTGTTCATGTGGCAACTTGGATGATATGACCACACGGCCCCTAGCACCGGCATAAGCGGTATTAGATACAAATCTAGAGAGCTATGATGGAAATGCTCTGACAACTCATATACTGGTAATTGGTGAGCTGTTTCACTGTGACAACTCGTACATTGGAGATACATACATCTTATCAGATTTGTGTCCTTAATATCGAAAATCGGCGAAAGCGGTACTTAATCTAGCTCTTTGATGAGATAACAACAGGCAAAACAAGTACACCTGTTTGACAAGCCATGTTGGATGTCAGGAAAAGAAGCCATTCTTAATAGAATTTACTATCACAGCGAGTGAGGGACGACGTGTCGCGTTAAAAGCCGAAGTACTGATTGACCCCATGACCTGACGAAATATAAGAAAACAAATACAAGAATTTGGTCTTCTGAGACAAATATATAGATCGCATCAGGATATTTTAATGATTGTTCTATAGATGGTGACAGAGTAGAGTGTACTACTATTTTTAGTTCCAGATCTAAAATCTTTAGACTGCCAGGTAAAAGCCCGATATTGACTGACGCCAAAGCTCTATTTTCAGATTTAGAAGGTATTGGGTCCAATAAAAGGGAAAATATGTCATATTCTCAGATTTATTGTCATAGATTCAGGCGATTAAAAGTAGATCGTCAATTCATCCCACCATCTTGAGCATTCTACAGTTGGCATGTTGGCATCAAAGGAAATACTGAAACTGATGAAATGAATAAGGCAGAACTGGATAATGATTCTGATCCTGTTGGAATCCCGTATAGCGATTTCAGACCCTGTATCTTTGTTTACGTGAGAAAGCTGTTTCAAATGTTTATGGGATGCTGAGCATAAAAGCAAACTTCAGTAATTGAATACAAAGCTATAGGCTATATACTCATCTGAACAGCCAGAAACATTTCGACTAAGCCACACTAAGCGGTGTAGAATCGGCCATACACGATTAACTCACGAACATTTTCGAAAAACAGAACCAGCCACGACCTGTATTGAATGCCGCGATTTCACAGTGAAACATATTTTGATCGACTGTATGAATTTTAAGACTGTAAAAGATTCTTTTTATCTAGCAGCTAGTTTAGAAGACTTTTTTGTCAGGTATGAAACAACATTCGATTTAGGCTATTCGAGAAAAATCGATTTATTGCATAAATTGTAATGTATGTACAGGTTTTTGAATGTATTGTGTTGATCACGTTTAGACTGGTGTGTTGTCGACTTCGACAAACATTTTGTTCGAACGTCGCTATATAGCTGAAATATTAATAAACCTGACGTTAAACTATAATTTCCTCTCCCTTGACCCACTTGGTATGTGTTATCAAACAGCATACGCCAGATACACTCTCACAACAATGAGAGCTCTAATGACGACAATACAGACCACACATCTTTGTGAATCGCGGGCGTGAATCAGAGCTTCATTCATTTAAAACTAATCTTTCCCGTTTGAGAAATGACTGTACAAATCAATATCTAATCGTTCGTCTTCAGTTAAATACATTTCTTAATTTTACAAGATAATCATTGAAATAGTTTTCTATATTCACAGGGTTTTTGTCTCAGAAATGGTGAATATAATAAAGAAGCAGTATACGTAGGCAGAAATGATTAGCTCCTTGAGCTCTGAGGTAGAAAATCGCGAATAGGAACTACCATAATTAACTTAGGCCGTCAGGTTTATGACAGAGCAAGACAATTTTGCATTCATTTTATATTCTTTTTCGACTTCAAATGAACCATAAATATACACCTGCGCAAAAATTAAGCCACGTCGGTTCCAAATTGAAAATTCAGAAAGTTCTTTTGCGCACTTGTGATACATCTTGGGTCGCAGAGTGACAGCTATAGGAACCCCGCAATACAGACAAGATAATAATTGACTCTTATCTCTCCACGAGGAATGCGATCGATTTTCAATGATACAGATCAGACGGCCGTTTATCAGTACGAGGAAACAGGTTCTGAACGTCGTCAGCGTAATAGGCTGGGACACCAGATACTGACAGCGTAGCATGCATGGAAGTGCACAGGAAAACTGTTACTTGGTGACCACCTAAATCATTTTTACCTAATGATTTAGCTCATTCTCAGACATTGTCTTGTCATATTTATAAAGGTCTGAGTATTGACAAACAGTGTTATTTTTGTCTTTTGTGTATGTTGATTTAGAAGATGTCCAGGTAGGCAATCGGGCTATGAGCAAAACAACTGTTCACAAAATAGTGTGGTGCTTACCCTAACCCGGAAATTATTCGTACATAAATCGCAGTGCGCACATTGATGCTGATTTTATAGTAAGCAGGTACCTTAAGTAGGTATTGAATTTAAAGTCTGTCAATTTAATGATTTGTCTATTTTGGAGCTTGTTAACTCCGCATAGATTTTCTTTTTTTTCTGCATCGTGTAGAACAAAGTGAACTCGACAAAATGACCATCATTACTCTGAGATATCGATAAAATATGACGCATGAAATATCTTTGTAATTTTCTCCAGTTGTTTCGTATACCGTGACTCATTTACATAGGGAGACGTCACAATGTATTCGTGTTCACTGGTACAAAGGATATGAGATATACATGTAGTAATAAACATTTAAATTGTGAATTGCGAATGTTCAATCATTGTTAATATTTTCTCGGGCACAACAGTTGAAAATTTCAATGCTGACGAATGAAATTCTACTTGCTTTATGCTTAGTTCTACTATACAGCGAAGATATGACGTTAAATGGGATTCTTTAATGCTTAGGAAATACAAATCATTTCAAATTGTTATACAATCCGATATGTATGATATACTATCTACTGTAGAACAGAGTAGGAAATGGAATGATTTGAACTCTGGACCAGGAAACCTGACCTCTTGTTCAAATCAGCTCCACAGTCAGTTTACAGTTAATGTTAAAATTCATATGCGGTTCCTCATATTACATGGTTATTTACAAAAGGGGACATAATAAGCTAACGCCAACTCTCAACTAATCTTGACCATGCGCTGATGGTAATCTTTAAGTCAATAATTTGAAATCACGGAGTAACGGAACTGTCAAACGACCTGGAGCTTAAGGAGTGCTCAAGACCGGGTTATTCCAATTTACATGTTATTTGTCTGTGCACACCATTAATGGTTAATGTTGCTTCAAAACAACAGAAATACACGGTGCTTAATTAGCTTGTTGAAATGTCTGTAATATAATTTCCTGAGTTATGACATTGATAATAATTTCATGAAGGCAACATATATTTAATTTAGGTGTATATGTACTGAACGTTTGGCGGAACTTTCAACACCCGTCTTATTAATGTACAAGCAGCCAGAGGATGCTATAGGTCCCCCGCCGAAAAGGCAGTGATAGTTACTATAGAGCATTGTTAGTCCCAGGGGATATATATGAGAATGGCAACTGCTACTGCATAGGCGAAGATGCGGAAGGGTCTGACTGAACGGCTGACTGAACATGTTACGTTGACTGCTGTTGTATTTTCCACGCAATGAAGCACGGAAATTTTGTAAATACTATTAGTACCGGTATATCACTATTTCGAACTCCTGCAACAATATTTATGCTGTTTATTCATCGATAATTTATCTGTCAGGAAATGTCTCTCAAGTCACGTTTTGATATTTTAATGTGGTCTAATGAGTATATGAAAGATCACGGCAAAGGGACTCAAAAATTCCAATTTTTGGGGGTGGGAGGGGTTGGCGCGTATTACTATTATGGTATTCGCGGACATTCCGCCCAATTGTCAGATCATCCTCCTACGCCCGTTTACTTACATGTTAATCCCATAAACATAATCGCCAAATTTAGAAAGTGGGCGAGATGTAACCCTAAGCGACATTTCATGACATATTATATTACCAAATTTGACAAGATTCTAAAGGCGTTCTCAATCTGTTGCCCGGAAACGAAATTTAGACTTTGTCACCAGGTGGTGCCATCTGCAAGTGCAAGTGAGCTAAACGCAATCCCAAGCAACATATCCTGGCATGGTACATGCAGTCCAAATTCGAGAAGAATCCGAGTCCAAAGAATCCAAATACACTTTAACGACGATTATATCGAAAATATCGTAATATCTACCGAGGAAGTTGAAAATTTACCTGATGGCTAAACCGCATATTGAAATCTGTTGCCACGGGCCGCTAATAAAATCATTTAATCTTTCATTATCGTCCCACTGTCCCAAATATATGCAAACTAGCCCAGGTTCTTCCAGTACACAAAACAATGCTCACTAAACCGCCCTGGTAACTATTGCGACCTACTGCGCTTACATCTGCTGTGTTCAAACTGTTTGAAAGGGAAATTTATAAACATGCTCATAATTTCCTTCTCGGCCACACTGTTATCTCTTCTCTTCTGTCGGGTTTCGTCCCAGGAGACTGCACTATATACCGACATTTTGATTATTCATGATTTTATCTGTAAGGCATTGGATGATCGCAGTGATGTTCGTTCCATTTTCTTTGACATAAGCAAAGCCTTTGACAGAGTATGGCATAAGAGCCCCTTACACAAATTAAATGCTTTTAGAATTAGAGGCAAGCTACTTGACTGGTTCAAAAGTTATCCGTTTCGATGGAAAGCCATTTGTTACTCTTGCTGGTACTAGGATCACCACCGTGAACGGTTCTTGCTGGGTTTACTCAAGGTTCTGTACTGAACCCGCTTCTGTTTTTGTTCTGCAACGTGGCCGGGGAATTTAAAATGATTCTTGCTTCTTTGTGTCCGCGGATGTCCGTGTACGTCCGTGCACGTGTGTTCGAAGCGATAACTTCCTAATGCTCCGTTGGATTGTTCCGAAATTCGGCATATGCATTCCTTGCGACAAGACGCCATTCGGTGTTGCATTTCAGCAACATCTGCCTGAAGGTGGCGCCACTGGGTTGCTTCTTTGTGCCCGTGGATGTCCGTGTACGTCCGAGCATGTTTGTTCGAATTTTCCGCAAGCGATAACTTCCTGACGCTTTGTTGGATTGTTCCGAAATTCGGCATACGCGTTCCTTGCGACAAGACGCCAGTCAGTATTGCATTTCAGCAACATTTGCCTGAAGGTGGCGCCACTGGGTCAAAATGGGTCTTGCTTCCTTGTGTTCGTGAACACCTGTTAAAAATTTTCACAAGTGATAACGTCCAAATGCTTCGTCGGATTCTCTCGAAATTCAGCATACGCATATCTTGCGACAAGACACTGGTTGCTGCTGCATTTCAGCAACATCTGCCTGAAGGTGGTTCCATTGAGTTTCGCTTCTTCATGTCCATTCCAGTTAAAATGGGTCTTGCTCTCTTTGTGTCTGTCTGTTAAATTCTTCAGACGATAACTTCCGAAAGCTTTATCGGATTTCTTCGAAATTTAGCATATACACTCCTTGTGACCAGACGTGGGTTGGTATTGCGTTTCAGCAAGGTCCACCTGAAGGTGGCGCCACTGGGTCTTGTTCCAATCTTCTGTGCATGTCCGTGGTTTCCATTCAAATTCTTCACAAGCGATAGCTTCCAAATACTTTGTTTAATTGGGCATCCCTAGGGACGCCTTATGTGTTTGTCATTTTCTTCTTTCTTCCACTTCTCGCTGTTGGTTTTGAATTTCATGTCGCTTTAAATGACAGACACCATTTTATTAAATATTGCTGTCCAGTCCTTCTATTCCACATCATATGATTTACACCAAAGCTTTTGCAGGAACCATATTTTATTTCAGAAGTATAATATGAAATTACTGGGGGGAATCCCTGCAGTACCAAACCCCTGTTAGTTTTGAATTTCGTGTCGCCTTAAATGAAGGACAACATTTCCTTCAATTTTGCTATCAAATCATTTTATTCCACATCATATGATTTACCCTAAAGCTTTTGCATGAAGCATATTTTATTTTAGAAGTATAATATGAAATAACTGGCGGGGAAATCCCCGTAGTACTGAACCCCTGTATTTTTTTGTTTTTTTTAAAATTTCGTGTCATCTTAAAGGAAGGACAACATTTCCTTCAATTTTGCTATCAACTAATTGTATTCCACATCATATGATTTACCCTAAAGCTTTTTCACGAACCATATTTTATTTCAGATGTATAATGTGGAATACCGAAACCGTTTTTTGTTTTAATTTCGTGTCATATTAAATGAAGGACAACATTTCCCTCAATTTTGCTATCAAATAATTTTATTCCACATCATATGATTTACCCTAAACTTCTGCACGAATCATTTGTGTCCACACGTGTAACTTATTATATTTATTACAACTGAGTTCCGAAAGTTTGGCGTTTCGCCAACTTGCGCCTACATGTAGCACCACCTCGTGTCAAATCTAAATTTGATTTCGCTCATCGGATTTTCCTCCAATTTGGTATTCAGATACCATCCCATGATATGTCCCTTGGGATTGTATTTCGCCTGCTTCTGCATACTGGTGGCGACACCTGGTGAAAAAATCTGAAATTTGTTTCTGGCAATAATTTGACAACTGCTCATCAGATTCTTCTCAAATTTGGTATTCATATGCCATAAGAGGTCACTTGGAATTGTGTTTCACACACTTGCGCCTACAAATCTAAATTTAGTTTCCGAGCAATAACTTTAAGACCCCTCTTCAGATTCTTCCCAAAGTTCGTATGCTGATCGATACATGTACCATGTCATGAGATGATGCTTGGGATTGCGTTTTGCCCACTTGCACCTACAGGTGGTGACACCTGGTGGCAAATTTAAAATTTGGTTTCCGGACAATAGGTTGAGGATACATTCAGCTTCTCGTCAAATTTGGTTTGCAGATAATATGCCTTGAGGTGTCACTTGGGGTTGCTTCTCGGTTACATAATTTTCATGCTTCACTGCATGGAAACTATATTACAGAAGCAATCAACGTTCAGTCAACCGTTCTGAGTTGATTTTAAAACTTGGGAAGGCAGAAAGATCCTTCCGCATCCAACGCCTATGAAGTAGCAGTTGCCTCCCTCATGTATATCCCCGAGACCAACAATGCTAAAAAATATTGCTGCCATTTCGGCGGGGGACTTAGCATCCTCTGGCTGCTTGTTAATTTACATAAATGACATAGGCATGCACAAAGACACCCTTGTTATGTTCTGAAGTTTAGGGTTTTGTGTGCTGGACAATGGCCGATCGTACGACTGTGCCCGGTCCCAGAGCCTAGTGGGAGGACAGAACCGAATAGCTCTGGTTTCGAGATTGATATTAAAGTATGTATTTTCGTAGTTTTCAGTCATTCGAAATTCCATTGAGGATACCCTTTAAAGTACATTTAGGGTGCGTTAATCCTCTGGCAATTTGCGTTAATTGACCAATTCAGACATTGTTGGTAATTGAACACTATTGTTGTGTTCAGACACCATGTAATGTGTATCTATCAATAATCCCCACAATGTCAATACAAACGCTCCTGCTAATTATCTATTTTATAGAACATATACCTAACAACTCGGACATCTGCGGCCCGTATCGTGCAGCTCACTTGTCAACCATAATGTGACTATTAAAAGTCCCGCTTGTGTCAGTGCATTACCAAGTTGCCATGCATTATTTAGTGATGCGAAAAGTGATAGGCGTTAAGAGTAATCGCAGTTCAGCCTTAATGAAGACATTGTGAATATTATATACCTAAATTGATGTACGTTGTACGTTGGGAGGGGTATTGACAGGCACGTGGGAGAGGTTAACCTGGATAAACAAATAAACGAAGGCCGGAAATTCATCATCATTTACACATATACGGTTTTGCTAACTCATCTTTGTCTGACGTAATGATTCAAGGAGACAGGCATAATTTATTCCCTGCAAGGATAGCTACGAGAATGTGTCTTATCGAATAACATTCTTATTTTAGCGGCCAGAATTGTTCTACTTTCCGATATTCAATCAAATCAGTTGCCGGATTTTCTTTGCCAGCAAATTCCTACGAAGTAGGCTACAGATTGCAAATTGTCCGGTAATGAGTGAGTGAGTGAGTGAGTCAGTCAGTCAGTCAGTCCATCCGAATCCTTTCGTCGGCAAAATAAGGAGAACCGTTGACATTAGAACCTTGATGTTTGGCATGGAGGTGCATTAGGGGACTGTTACCAAAAAGTTCTGAGCTGACCTACTTTTGATGAAAATCACTGGTGATTCTGACTTGGGCAGTGCCCATCTTAATATATGCAGGATTTCAACTGGGGGAGGGGATTTTCAAGAGTTCAGTTCGCGTCGGAGTCCTAATGCCTACCCTACTTCGCAGGTCCTGTGACGTTAGTCACACTGCTCATGTATAGTCTATTGCCAGACGTAAAGTGGGACATAAACTAAAATAAAAGCCATATAGCAGGTATATAGCTGGGTTATTGTTCCTGAGGGATTGCTTCCATAAAACTGTCTGAAAGGGCTGGGATCCACTGATTAACTTAGCATAATACAGGATAAGGGTGACGAGAAGCAATTTGTAGATCAATATTTCGACATATATTTATTCATGTCATCGTTTGCAATAGGTTACATGGTTACAGAACATTATAAAATAATCAACACGTGGAACCTGTTGTAACCCACCATTCATGACGATGACACGAATAAATATATGTCGAAATATCGATATACAGAATGCTTGTCGCTGATTTGTTCGGAGTCACTCTCCTCCTTATTAAACTGTCTGTCAATAACACGTCTCCTTTCTGTTGCATTTCAGATTACAGGATACTCTTGGGAGCGGCACACAATAAAAAGCAACGACGAGGCGGTTCGCGTGTTTGCGAATAATTAGCACTAGTCTGTGGAATCGGTTCAAATGTGAAGGAGTGCCGCTTGCTGACAAGACTCAGTCTTCTACCTTTATTTGCCGAGCGACAGTGATCTGAACAACGATGGTAGATGCTGTATGGTTTGATTAAACATTGGTCGTCTCTTCATGGAGCAGTTTTGTCACCGATAATCCGTACTACCCGAGGAAAAATATTCTGAACGAATGAAGAAGGCGAAAACAAGGAAAGATTTGAGCGGAAAAGTATTTGTTCATTGGTGAACAGTGATGTGCAATGCTCGGGAGCGTGTCACAAGAGTACGGTAGGCAGTTACGTCGAGACCAGTCCTGGAATCTAAATCGGAAGATTTTCGATAAAGGACACACCGTTATTGATTTCTACAACTTCTAGACGTAGGAAGATCATATCAATTACGGGGATATCCTATGTCGAGCAATTAGTGAAGGAATGAGTGATACTTTCTACTATATACCAGATTGGCTGACAGTGTAGTCATTAGTGAATGTGATCCGAGAAACTGTCTTCAATACAGACATGTTGAGCAACACAACAGCGTTGTACAGTCTCAATGAAACCACAACCCATATCCAACAAGGGTTCGACCTGTATGGTCGATATAAATTTGCAAAGTGGCTAGATACTTATTCTACCTTCATTCTCACTGCGCTGGGATCGTTAGGAAATTCTGCTGCATTGTTCACCATATGTTCGATAAAGCCAATAACTTCTACATCCCTATACATTGCGGCTCTTGCAGTCGCGGATACGATGTGCCTCGTGTTCAAATTACTTGCCACCAACGTTGTACGTTATCCAGACGTACCGGAAGAATTCACCTGTGGATTTCTGCTGTGTGTATTATATTGTGCCCAGTATTTTTGCAGCTACTTGATACTTGCCATTTCTGTGGAAAGGTATGTCGCAGTGTGGTTTCCACTCCGTGTTAATCAGATTTTCACAAGGAAGGTCGCCCAGTACTCTTTACTAGTGCTTTTCCTAAGCACCCTTCCTCTGAGTATGTGGACCTTTTGGACTTATGAGAGAATTGAACACGAATCATGGGGCGCCATGTGTGTGACGAAGTGGAAATATCTTCCGGTAATTGCCGTCTTCAGAAAAATCCATCCGATAATTTATATTATCATTCCGTTCATCCTGGTCATGATTCTCAACACGATCATCATCATAGGACTGCGCAGGTCAATGAGACTCAGGAGGCGCGTGAGCAGAACCGGAAGCGAAAACGGAAACCATAAAAGATCATCAAGAACCGGCAGCCGATTAAATCTCATGCTCGTGGTAACGGCACTTGCATTTTTGGTCCTGGAATTGCCGATTTTGTGTCTGAGTACTTTTAAAAACTTCGGTAACCGATCAACTCATGATTTCGTTCAAGATTATTTTTTTGTGGAGCTTGCCCAGACCTCAGAAGACATTAATCACACAATCAATTTCTTTCTCTACTTCTTGGTCGGAGCAAAGTTTCGAAAACGGTTCTTAGATATCGTTATCATCGGAAAATGTAGGAAGAAATCAATACATCAACGACCATCGTCGCTGAATAATTGGACGAGACTTTCACAGACGGGAGAATCAACACAAATCCCATTGACCGTGCACCAGTCTCAAAAAGATATTTCGTTCTGAAAAATTTCCTTCAGAAGGAGGGTTGACATTCACGCCCGTAAAGTGGCAAGTCGGATTACTGACCTCACGTGCAACTCACGAACTGATTTCTGGGATTTCTTTGTACTATCCAATCGCACCATAGCTGTTGAAAGTACATGTAGACTGACTGCCATGAATATGGATTAGTAGACTACACTTCCAACATTCCCCCATTATACAGCGCATGCTTCTTCTTGATTTCCGTCTTGGGTTTGATTGTCTAATTGACATCGAACAAAGGATGCCGTTTGTTATTGGACTGCTCATGAGATGCTTTTAGGCGTACATGTTGTTCGTCCACAAATAGGCCTAGTTATAGAAGCACATTGGGAGTTTTTAAACTGGCCCGACTACGAAGACGAACCACGTCCTATAAGTCCAGGTCAAGAAATGTAGTTCATGATGCACGACGTCAATTTAACTATCATAGTCGGCCTGCCACATGGGCAAAACACACTGAGCATGGCATTTTTTGTTAGAAGCTGGTAACTATGCTAGATGTCTTCAGAGTATCATACTCTACAACGTAGCGGTGGATGCCCATCTCGAAATTGCGTTTTTTCAGACATATGTGTTGGTCAGCTTTGAAAAAAAAAAATCAGTTTGGTTTGTTAATTTACCAAACTCACGCTTTGAGACACTGTAACACACCCTGGTATATTGTTGATAGAGTGCGCACAATTGCTCATCATAAAACATAAAACATATTTATCTCGATTTCGATTTATATCACACTATTTCAGGTTGCTCTTCTAATAGGCATTATTCTTGGCTCACTGAACGAATTTGTCAAATCAGAGGGATCTCTATGCATAGCCTAACATCACACGTCTATGTCGAATGTATTTACATATCCCTAAGATCGAGATTTGATGGTCAAATTCAAAACGACGACCATATGGGTCATCTGAAAATCACACTTTTCCACGATGCTCCTACAGTTCAGGGCATTTTTCTTTGCTCATTGTACAAATTTATCAATACCGAGAGATTTCTTGCCATAGCCTAATTTGAATCTGATTACATATCCCTAAGATCAAGATTTGATGATCAAATGCAAAATGGCGGTCATACGGGGTCATCTGAAAATCATATTTTTTCTTGTTGGTTGTATAGTTCAATGCATTATTCGTAGCTCATTATGCAAATTTATCAAAACCATGGGATCTCTAAGCATAGCCTAACATCTCACGCCTATTTTGAATCCAATGACATATCCCTGAGATCAAGATTTGATGGTCTAATTCAAAACGGCGGCCAAATGGGGTAATCTGTGCATATTGATTTATACTTTTGTTTTATTGATTTTTCGTTTTTACTCATTTTAGAACGCATTCGACCCCAAAATGAACTTAAATGCCCAAACATCAGGGTGGTATCCCTCATACCTTGATTCCTACCGCATCAAGAATTAATTCAGCATGGGTAGCCATTAGTAACAAACCATGCAATCGAAACCCTTTTAATGCGCTTGTTATGTCCTTGTCGAGCGCAAAGACCTCCGTCGAGGCAACAGGATCAGTAGGGGAATAGTAGATCACTGAATAGCATAGGGCCGGATGCCAAGCTCAATTTTGCATTTGTTGACGTTAACTTCACCAATGGTAATTGACGTGAAATTGAGGGTTCCCCACTAGCATGTCCAGCTAGGGATGTGGAAGCCACATTCCCCGCAAATAATATTTCTTTGATTTCACGTGCTTGAAATATTGGGGTGTGGAATAGAGTATATTGATGGAAAACCTGGAATACTGCTTGAGACATTAGGCCCCTTCCCACCCACACCTCCCCATGAGAGGACACCCCCACCCAAATCAACACGTTAGCGTCAGAAATGAGACCCTGTGTGCCTAGTTTTACCAACTTGCTTGTGATTTATGCTATAGGCCCTACACATCAACACTTCATATTTTGTATGTGTACAGTATAGCATCCTCATTGACAGAATCCTCTACAAAACACATTTGATTTTACCGACATTCCGTTCTGATCTGTCTCAGCATCATGTGCTGATTCAATGAGCTCGGAATAATTTTGTATACTGGTGTTACAGGTCACCTTCACCATAATGTATCAATTACTATGGACTTGTACATGTATCACATTCATATTGAATGGTGATGGCTGATGAGAATATTGCCCATATGGAACAAATGGCTGGATTCCAGCGAATAAAAAGTTCATGCTAATCATAAACAACATACAATTAATAATACTATCAAATAATTATGTATATTCCTTGTCGACATCAATATAATACAGACAATATTATGACTGAATCAGGGTAACAGATATCCAAGGGTATATATGTCTACACTAAACTGAAGGAGATCCATGATGCGTATTATATTATGTTGTAAAACTTCACTTGCTAATCTCGATTATGTTGCTTATTGTGAAAATAAATGAAATTATGAAAATAAATTTAGTATGATTGCCCATTACGCTCAAATTAGAAATATCAGCAGCTAAAGTTAAGCCAATCATAGCAATATATAACACCATGGTATTGTTGTAATATCACCCAGGTATTGATCTTTGGTTAAGAATGTAATGAGATACATATACCTGTTCTTTGTGTTATTCTGTATGCAGTTCATTCTGTATGTATTTTATACATGTACATATACCAGAAGTGGAATTGAAATTTGACTAAAATAATCAAAATATGTTCGATTTTTATCTCTACTCAGGAAATGAAGTCTTTGTTTCTAGAAGCTAAATCATTTCAGACACATTCAAGTCCTCACCTGGTCAAGGGAGATAATTTTGTAAAAAAAAAAAATAAAAAAATAAAAACAAGTATAGATCCACACTGGCGCAGACCAGAAAGTTTTACGACCTTTGATGATATTTGTGGAGCATGCTGCAGGACTTCAACTTTCATGAATCTGATATTATCCACACAATCCCATTCTACATGATATTTTTGCCATAGCACCGATAAACTAGATCCCTTCATTTATGTGGTCTAGATCCAGGAGCTATTGGGGGCTGCAGGTTTTGTAAAAGTTAGATCCAATTATTCTGAGATAAGGAATGAAGTCCGGCATGGTTGTTTTAAGTTAAAACTGGGCATCCTTGAAAATGTCTGACCGATTGACACATGTATCACTCTGCCGGTCATCATTACATGCGTAATGTTTATCACAAGAGAGAATATGTATACTGTGTTTGAGGAATATTTCTGCCTCCCCAATGGAAGGCGAAATTTGAATGAATGATCTGTGTTGTCAGTGTGTCTGATGTCCCCCTTGCAAAGACAAGAAAATTTTCTATGTAATTTATTATTTATTGGTATATTTATTGATTTTCTTTTTGTCTAATTGTCTTCTGTTCAATTTCAACACATATAAGGGAAGTCATTTGGCATTGGTAAAACCTGAAATGTATATCATGTTCTCCTTATTTCATCTAGTGATACTGTCTGTTTGGTTCCAGATCACGGGGCTGAACAAAGTATGTGAAATGTGATCGTATGGCAAATAAATGCCCAGTGGTATGCCCAAGGCTTAAAACTACAAAAACAAAATTGAGACAGGTTCCATCCATGCTATCAGTCAAAAATCTCAATAATGTAGGCCTACATATGGAATGTAGACACTCCTACTCCTATGTTTCAGCTACAATTCAGAATAAGTTTTCAGAATATTATCAGGGCTTAACAAGCAAATTATTCTTCATCAACAAGTATCACAGCACACAATGTGGATGTCACTAAACTGTTAGGATAAATGAAAAGAAAAGCATATGTATATTATTTATCAGCTTTATTAAATAAGTTTACAGACTCACGCAGGTAGATCAATTTGGTGCTTCTGCAAAATCAAACCATTATTCAACTGCCAAATGCCAAGATAAAGCACCCCAGAAATATGATTTATCAGCAAAATTTAGAATAACTGTTTTTGAACAACCAGGCTGGTGGATATCATCAACTGAAAGAAAACGACAGGGTTCCCACACCTTGGGGATTTCAAAATTCCAGACCTTTTCCATACCTTTTTCAAGACCTATCAAGTCTTTTTCCAGACTCAATGGACGCTTCAAATCAGCTATTACATTATACATTGCCAGGAAGAATTTTGAGACCGTTAGGTGATATGGATCAAAACTAGTCAAGCTCAAGATGAACAATTAACTCCTTTATTATGATGATGCTGTACATTGAGATCACTGCATCAACTTACAACTCAAAAATCAAAGCAGGTTCCAAATTGACAGAATGTTTCAAAAGCACAGAATGATGAACTTTTTTATTTGAAAATAAATTCACGTTTTCTTTCATTCTACGAAACAGAAATTAAAAGAATCAGGTTTATTGCTCTTTTTTGTCATACAGACTCACTAAAGCCAGAATGAAAAAAAAACAAAGACAAAAAAAAAAACGAAGACAAAAAAAAGACCCAAAAAACATTAAATGAAATGGCTGAAAAGTGTTTAGTTCTGCAAAATCTTGATTGGATTGGAGAATCCCCCAAATTAATTTCAGAATAATTGTTCATCTTTATATCATTTGAACAAGTTAAAAAAAATATTAGAACTGATAAGACAACAAACTAGAAAAAAAAATACCAAGGGAGACAACTTTTGTACAAGTGCTCTAGAAATATTGAGCGGAGTTATCCCCCTTCAAAACGTTGCCCCTGGAAACCGTAAAACACGCAATTTGCGTGCTGCTTGAGGAGATATTTTGTGTCAATGATCATTACCAATAAGGATTACAATTATCAACACCAGTTTTATCAGACTGTAGTAACTTACAAAGTGAATGACAGGTACACGATTCACACAAACGGACGAACCCACGAGGAGATGAATGGGTGTGAATGGACTGGTGCCGCAAGACGGTACATCTTCGGGAAATTTATTACCTATTCCAAGGTTCTTAGCGTGACATGTACATGATCAGGTCAGGGCATTTGCAGCATTTCTGTTCTTCATTCAATACATAGTACTGTTCATACGCCCGATGATATGTACTTTTGTTGCTAACATGATGCAAGTTTTGTTGTTAAAAAAATAAAACTGAACGTAATTGTAGGCCTACTCGTTTGAAGCAGCAGACATTATAAATTTAGTTGACCTAGATTCTGCATTGAAGATCAACCAATGAAACGCGGAAAACAACGAATTACGTCAATTATACAGTATTTTCGCCTGCATGTTGTCTGATCGTACTATTCTTGTTTATCTGATGATGCTAAACAATAATGATCTTGTGAACTTTGGGATAGGCCTAGGTCATAAATTTTCTGAAGATGTACCATTTTGCGAGGACAGGACCGTCTAGTTTCGGTTTCGAGATTGAGGTGGAACCCGACTACAGAAGCAAGGCCCACTGCAATGCATTGCAATGGGGAACCCCGTTATTTCAATTGTGTCCAAAGAAAAGATTCAAGATTTCGTCGGGAACCATGACGATCCCTATTGAAAATACTATGAGTCGTGGGTTCCCCATATGACAATTATTTGGCGGGAGATTTCACGTTGCGCTCCTAGACCTCCGTCTGATCGATGGAGGTAAAAATGACCAGTTTCGCCACCATTAGTCCAAAACTGACCGCTATGTCTGAAAAAAGCACGCAAATTTCAGCTGGGAATCCACCTCTAGATTATACAGAAAGGCACTACGCATACATCTGACATGAATGCCCGCTTCTAACAATAAATTGCCATCTGGACTTTTTTAAAGCACATTTTCGCGGTTTGGCCGGCCGACTATCAAAGGAATGCATTGTGAAGAGGAGCTGACACTATTATTCAGAGGGTTTGCATGGGATCAATTTCAGACTGATCTAGAGAATCATATCAGTTTCTGGACGTCCTATATATAAACTTTTCATTTCAACAGGAAATTTCAATTTTCATTCAAATATTGTAATCTTTTACGAAATATGATAATAGATTTTAATATTTTAATTTGAAATTTCAATATAAATTTCAATTTAATCTCGCTCATCCAACCTTAATATCAGATGTGCAATAGTTTACTGTTCCGTCGCTGTTACTGAAGGTCGTATCAGTTGCCACGAAACCCCAAGGTGCGTCCAAGTCTTCTGTGCATTAGATCATTTGTACAATACAAATTAATTTGTTAGCGGGCAGATTTATATCACTTCCATAATTTAGTGACTATGAGTCAATTAGGAATTACTGATAATGTGACAGAAGATCCTCACTATTTTGTTGTTATACAGTTTTACAATCTACACTGAGCAGTGAGATTTTCACAATAATATTTCTCTTTGTCTTCTGGGTACGTGAAATTGTCTGCTCAACAGTCTCATGCTCATGCACAATCGTAGATGTAGGACGCATCACACAAACATACAGCGTGAATGAGTGAGCATTGGTGTCTCAAATTTGATAGTATGTCCACTCAAGACCTGGTTTAGTTGAATTTGCGCATCACCGCGGTGTTTGTAATCAACTGCCTCGAGTTAGTCCTCCTGATGATGGATTAAACTCTTTTCACCATGGATGACTTGGCATAGCGACTGTCATTTAACATCAGCTCAGCTCTGTCGATTTGTGACACGGAGTATCGTGTTGAATGTGCAGTGCCCCATTAGCCACTCATATTGGCTTACTCGTCAGTAATGGCATTGAACTTGATGCCATGATGATGGAAGCCGGATGAGGCCATCTCGTGTTTTCGCATTTTCGCATCGATAATGATAACTCGAAAACGTGAAAACGCGACGCGACAACGCGAAAACACGAAAACGCGAAAATATTTGATGTTTTCGCGTCGCGTTTTCATGTTTTCGCGTATTCGCGTCACATTTTCACTTTACTATTATCGATGCGAAAATGCGGAAACACGAAATGAGCGCATCCGGCTTCCATGAGTAATGACTTTGACCGCTGTCCTTATAACTGTCTGTCACAAACAAACTCCCAACCCAGGCGCATCCATGCAATTTCTGAATTTGCATATTCACCCCTAGCCGTAAATACGGCTTGGTTAAGACAAATTGGACTTCAGCCTCAACAACTATTTAATGTCTAAATCACCTACTGCTCCCGTATTATTAGCTAAGATTCATAGCGTCTCCCTTCTCTCAACGGAAAGTGAGACGCTATGAATCTCAACTACCGTATTATTCAAATCAGACCTGGTTTGTAATTACTATACATTGAACCAGTTCCTGATTGATTTCAAACCTTGTTGCAGTATAATGGTAGTTGATAGCAACACATTCAAGTCAACACCGAACTCACTAAGTCTACAGAGCAACAGGGATTACCATGTCAAGATGATCGTGTTTATATTATTTTTAAAGCAATATGATTAATATGTCTGCATTGTCAAAACACTCAACGATATTTGAAGGAGGATAACACGTGATACTTTGTATCCATGTCATATATCGGTATTTTTTTTAGTAAATTGTGGGATCTGAATGTTTATCCTGCTTGTGTCAACAACTCGACATAGCGTCGCGTACCTATCCTGCTTTGTGTCTGGTTCCATAATCTTTAATATATACATAAAGTGTCGAACCATGTCGTTTATTTCTAACTGGGTCACTTGATTATCCATGAATGCATATCGAGTTATTAATACTAGTTGTCGTTCATATAAATTGATTTGGCCATTGATAACATACAATTGATGATCATTCTATTCCTACGAAGTAGGCTACAGATCGCAAATTGTCCGGTAATGAGTCAGTGAGTCAGTCCATCCGAATCCTTTCGTCGGCAAAATAAGGAGAACCGTTGACATTAGAACCTTGATTTTTGGCATGAACGTGCATTAGGGCATTGTTAACAGCAAGTTCTGAGCTGAAATAATTCTGATTAAAATTAGATTTATAATTAACACTTCAGTATATTGTTATAGATATATGTAAACTGTAGCCTTTAACGTGTATCCTATTTCACATCCAAACATTTCATCATTGACCACATCAGGCTTCAAATTCAGGTCAAATTACCCACTGATGGTGAAATATCCTACATCAACCAATTAAGTCAGCCTGGTGCAATAACCCAGCAGAAGAAAGAAAGATGTGGTATCATCCTTCAGATTAGCCTGTGTGAGCAACAATGATAAAAGTTTACTGAGGGTGAAACAAAGCCATGACGGCTGTTTAAAGGGTCTTAATTTATTTTCTTTGGGTAGAATTTAACTAGATAAAGTAACTTTGATCATCATGCCAAGAAAACTGTGGTCCGTTTTGCTCCAGCGTTTTATCGCATTTAATGAGTATCAGTTACCACCACCGAGTCCTGTCCGGCTAAAAATACCCTGTCATTGATCCACATTCCACTGTATGCCACATGGCCCTATTACTGAGGTTAATCTTAACGTGCATCTGGGACAATTTCACAATTGCCCGACAGCATAGGCCTAATGCATATACCCTCAATCAATCAGCGCTGTTTGCATAACTTAAATTGTTAAACCATATCATTGAAATAATATAGCAGAAAACATTGATGTGAGTTATGATATGTACACTATGACCAAAGACATGTTCATAATGTGCTAATCGGATAGTTAGGACAATCATTACTTTGCATCAGAGAGTGTGTGACTTGGATTCAAGGGTTAAGACTTTGGAGGGAAATACAATTTTGACAGCAGAAATATGACCCCGTCATTTGCTGATTAGAGCGATAAAACAGGGTAGGCTAAATGGACCCTTTTCAATGCAGTATTTCTTGGCATGGATGTGAAAATATGAGGACATACTTTGGGGTTTTTTTGTACCTCTTGAATATTGACTATATATCACACTTGGATATAATTTGAACAAAAAATTACATGTGTAAACAAAATATGTCTAAATTTCTCTTGTCATTTCAAATCTTGATCCATTTTGATTCCTTGATTAGGGGATACAGAATCACTGCCACGGAGTGTGTTGGTGTGTCACAGCAATGCAATTCCGATTCACACAACGAAGCTGAGGTGGTTTAACATTTATCAATGAAGAAAATCACCGATCAACCGCCATAGAATATAATGTGAAACAAGAAAACCGGAATAGTACATTCATCAGATTGCCGATACCCAAAATGTGTTGTCTCATATATCTAGATAACAACGTGATGTAGAGACTCTATTTATTCGTCTTTGTACCGGTTATGCTCAGGAGAATGACATAGAATCATTATTATCTTGTGCATAGAAGGTGTTGGTCTTGAGTTGAATTACCGTAAACTACATAAATGCTACCTTTCTACTATAGTACTATATATAAAAATTTGTTGTATTGTTGGGAAAATAATGTGATTCAAAAAGTTGTTTTGATCCTGGACAAGGGCACTGAAAACCATTAAAGAGATGTAAATGTATTTTCACACGTAAAGCTTGAAATCTACTGAACCTATATTATTCAATCTGTTTCCTTTAATTAAAAAATTGTAAAATTAAATCGGCGATTGTTATTTATTTTTGGAATGAAGGCGCATTAGGAGACTGTTACCAACAAGTTCTGAGCTGACCTACTTTTGATGAAAATTTCTGGTGATTTTTGATGAAAATCACTGGCGATTCTGACTTGGGCGGTGCCCATCTTAATATAGGCAGGATTTCAACTGGGGGTGGGGATTTCCAAGAGTTCAGTTCACGTTCGAGTCTTAATGCCTACTGTACTTCGTAGGTCCTGTGGCGTTAGTCACACTGCTCATGTATGTACATGTAATACAAAAAATTGATGTTTATGCTCTTGCAACTTATAAGGTTTGCCATATATTCAAGGGCGCTTGGACTCGAGAACTAGAACTGGAGTTTGGGAAAAAGAGAAGCTATTAATAACATGGCAGTGTGACTAACGTCACACTCACCTACGAAGTAGGGTGGGCATTAGGACTCCGACGCGCACCGAACTCCTGGTCATAGCTAATCTAAGTGTAAACGTTTTGGTGGGCTATATTATCATGTTTTACTAAGTTGTATGATAGTATAGTTGTGCGCGTGATTACTTTACGGTGCAGCCATATGGGGACATTCCGAATCCTCTCAAATATATTCCGTCCAACATCGAACCTAACTAAATTTTTTCTTGAGTTAGGTAGATATTCCCCCAACGCTGGTGTGAACGGGGTATCGCCTGGGACCCTTATATGTATGTAAGACGGTGGAAAGTGATCATGGGTCAGTGGGTCAGATGTACGTTTATGACTTACCCAAGTGTCAACTGGGAAATATTCAAATGGACTATAATAAGGCGAGACCCGGCTGTAAAACTTAGCATTTAAGTATGAGGGTAATAAGTTTTTTCCAAGTTTGGAAACATATACTCGTAAAGTAAAGATACTAGTAAACTTAGATCATACAAAAATCTCAAATCGACGTTCCAGGAGGAACTCTGTGTAAAAAAGGTTATGTCAAAGAAGCAAAGAAGTTCTATATCGATGTTTAGACTTGGGGTCGCTCAAATAAGATAGGAAACGTGTTGGTGTGAGAATTTGGAAATCGTAGAAAGAATATGTCCAATATGCCAAAATTCCATTCATGGGGTACATGTAATAATAGAACGTCCCGCTTATGATGAAATAAAATACGATGCCCGCTTTGAAATGTTTGCACTCTTGGGTGATGACATGTCCGCCATGTCAGACAGGGACATTGTGCAGTGTCAAAAGAGCTAAATTTGTTTTGCTATTCTAGAACGTATTGTATATCAGTTAACATATAAAACGTAATATTGATGAATGTTGTATCTCATAACTCTGATAAGAGTTCACAAGTGTGCACTTGTGAATTGTATTTTGTCTGTATTTTAATGTTTCCTTGTACATGCAGTGAGGTATAAATAAATTCATCGTTTTGCCCCCGTTTTAGTGCACCACAAATACGACTCAATCTGCATTGGGGCATTGAGATTCATGACTACCGCCCAGCACATTTTAAATTCCACATATTCAATTAATTCTATAATCAAAGCCGGTATTAAATCAAGTGTAAGTCAATCAAATTTAATCGTTTAATTTAACATATATATGGTTATAATATTATTGTTCCGACCTGCAATGATATTGCAATGTAAATAGACATGTACGATTAGGGTTTCTCGGTCTAAGATTGTAATTCGGATTTGAGTTTCGCGGATCATTGATGAGCGGAAAAATGGTTTGCGATCCAGAAGTGTGTTGTGTGTTTCGATCGGTTAGTTTCGCCTTCAAAAATAGAAAGCTTGTGCTATTTCGAGGACATTTGGTATTTCCGAGAAATACAGTGCGGTAAATAGGTCACTGGTTATTCCGTACAGCCTCTGTCACGATCGTGTGTTATGGTGGTTGTGCAATAGTGATAGTGCTATAGCCCGGACGTCTTTAATGCGCGGATGTCGGATAGCACAGTGGTAAATTTAACAGACCTATGACAGAAGGTAAATGTACGTTTCATTACTATGCTTATTGCATCAGCTTGCGCTTTCAGCTTGGGACCTTCATCTATTAGACTAAATTCACTCATTTATCCATTGGTTAAATGGGCCCCGTTTACACAAAGTCTTGACCAGGCTCAAAGTCGCTTAACTTCGCTGATTTTACCAGAACCGGTGTGTCGTGATATGGCGTATCAGGGAACCTTCAAAAGTCACAGTGAAACATACAGCCAAGGCTTCCCGATGGGCATGACAGTGCACTCGCTGAGCCATCAATAAATAATAAAAAAAGAATTATAAGTCAAATTTTCATCAGAATTCGGTCAGCTCAGAACTTGCTCGTAACAATGCCCTAATGCACGTTCATGCCAAAAATCAAGGTTCTAATGTCAACGGTTCTCCTTATTTTGCCGACGAAAGGATTCGGATGGACTGACTGACTGACTGACTCATTACCGGACAATTTGCGATCTGTAGCCTACTTCGTAGGAATATAATCTGTTGTAATCCAGCGGACAGACTGGACATGTCAATTATATTGAGCCCGCCCCCTTCCCCCGCACACACACACATACGTACTAGTAGTATTTGTCCCTCCAAAGCCATAGCGATGACACAGAGCTATGAGAATATACATGTATATATATTCATGAAATGCTTGTATAATCTTATTGATAAAATATTTTATAAATTCCAGAAAACATTCCCCTTGTAATGTCATTTCAAAACCACTTTTTGATAGATAGAAGACAACTGCACTTAAAAATCTGTCTCAAATTTATGTTTATTTTTTCTTAATCAATTTTTAAAACAAATTTAATGAAGAAAATTCATCTAACCAGTCATTTTCACAAGTCCAGGTAAATCTTAAATCCTCGCAGAGGGTTTACCTGGATATTTTTAGTTATTCGAATGAGTTCTTGAGTCGATGCCTCTATTGTACAATTTCGTACATTTCACTCTTCGCACTTGTTTTGAATTAGCGTGGCGGTATCCCAAGCCTGTGGCTTTAGCTGCTTTGACTTCCCATGTCGACTTCATCCTGACATCAAAGCGCGTTGGACCGTGATGAAATCCAAACCTGTCATATCTCATACCTCGCAGCGGATTGGCTTAATCAGCTACCTTAGCGCGTTCACTGATTGGTTTGATCTAGAGGGGAACTCCTTGACCTGTTTATATCCAAAGCCAGTATGGGTAACTAACCAAGCCAGGGTATAGATCCTAACAGATCGTTGGATACTCTGGCTCGCGAAGATGCTAACCAGTATGCTACAGCTTAGAAGTTCAATATTACCCCAAAAACTGAGACTGGGATTTTTCACAAACCATATATGGAATAAGTATACCAAAATTCAGATATAGGCTGAATGAGAAATCAATGGGTTTCCTTGTAGAAACAGTACAATTACCGAACATGAGAAATCAACCATGAGTAAACCATTTTATACACTCTCAGAACTAGTGTGTACATATGTGTCCACGCATCACCGTGTACCTACGCAAAATGTACACAGTCACTGTATATTTTCTTGTTATCTCATGGAATCATGGGCCACCATCTCATGGAATAGTCCTCATTGAATCAAATTGTGGATCTCCTCGTTGACTTTAACACGAAGTTTGAAATCGCGGTGAAGGCAAACTGACCCTTCGTCCATGCTGATCCACAGTGTATGCAATACGAAACAATACAGTTTTCAATACAGTTTCAAGTGTTAAATTGCAGGCACAAGGGAATTAATTCATGTAAATGTATTTCATATACACACTGTTGTGTATATATGCTTCATAAATTTTTGTGTAAAGTACACAGTAATGTGTATATATTGTACACATCACTGTCCATCATCATTTTCATCGCATTCACAGTGAATATTTACTTTGCACACATCAGTTCTGAGTTTGTTGACCTAAACGTTAAATCAGGACTAAACACAAGCCCGAACTAAAGCGCAAGTCTGGAATGAAGAGTGCGGAAATGTGACGAAAATCGGGGTCTACATGCAGCCACAACGCTCAACATGAATACGGGTATACGACGTGTTCATGACTGAAATCAACTTACCGTCCAGTATTTATATCCATCCTGGTCTGTGATATCAACGGAGAATGCTATCTAATGTTCCCGTTAACAAGGAAACTGTGCAAACTTTATAGATCGATATAATCAGCGGTAACGAAAGTGAAAATAAAAGACGGGAATTTCCCCAAACACTGCTTTGTGATAACGGTTGGAGTTATCGTTCCTAAACTGTACAATGGTGTGAGTTGTCTTTGACTGGATATTGCAGATGGCGCTGCGGGAAAGTGTGAGATTTCATACGGGCATCTAGACGTTACATTACCAGGTCGGAGATCAGGCATGGAAATCACTTTTGATCTGAGCTGCAACCAGGTAAATATAGGCCTACTCATCTATTGGGAGTATAGACTGAACAGTGTATTGCATGCACAGCCGTGTAATCGGTGGACGGTGGCTGTACGAAGAAGAGGGAACATAGTCCAGTGACTAGTATTAGTGAATGGTATTGAGCAGTAGTGTTGTCGGCGAATGCTGGGCTGCGTTCGGGAAACCGGTAATATTCCAAGGGATATGGAATTGGGCTGCTGATACATGGGAGCATTATACCGCACTGGCGATACCTAGGATCCAACTGTACCTACCTGATTGGAGCTCGAAGGAAGAAGTCACTCTCACAAGCCAGCTTATGTGTTGGGAACCCTGAAGTGTTCACGGTGGAGAGGCATAACGCTGTCTGAGAGCGTTCTCACCGTAAACGGGTGACAGAAAACTGGTACCAACCTGTGAGGGAAAGCAGAGCAATTTGATGTGATCTGAGACGTTGAAGGAAGTCTATCGAAGGAAGTCTGTTTTATCGGTCGTCGTGAGTACCTCAGTCTGGGCCGTTTACGGTGCCTATAATCACGCCACTGAAGCAGCATCTCAAAACTGTTACAGACAGATTCGCAGCCAGAGACGTAATATTAGACCACATCATCTAGCCGGATACATCCTGAGGAGAGGATCCTCGCAAGCTAAACTACGCCTGAATAGAAGTCAGCCGAGATCACGGTTATTAGACGAACCTAGAGTGAGCTGATAATCACACGGAAGGAGTGGCATCGCCGATACGTACAAACCAGGTGAAGACAGACGTATCCACGTTGGGGAGACGAACCTAATTGTAGAGTGGAATTCTTACAAGAAGAAGCAGACGTATCCACGGTGGGAAGACGAACCGACATGTAGAAGGGAATACGTACCTACAAGGTAAACAGACGTATCCACGGCGGGAAGACGAGTCTATCTGTAGGAGAATACGTACCTGCGAGGGGAAGACGGTCATATCCATGGTGAGAAGCCACGACACATTCAGGGGACGTTTTGGGGAAGATATACTTACCTTGGAGGGAAGACGATACGGAAGCATCCTCGCAAGACAGGTTACAACTGAGGAAGAACGGACATATCCACGGTGGGAAGACGAACCTCCCTGTAGAGGGGATTTCTCACAAGGAGAAGCAGACGTATCGACGGTGGGAAGACGGAGCAATCTCTGGGACCATACGTACCTGTAAGGGGAAGACGGTCATATCCACGCTGGGAAGCCACGACGTTTTCTGGGGACGATATACCTACCTTACAGAGAAGAGAGCCGCTATATCCATAGCCTCGCTCAAACAGCCGGGAGAAGGAAGGACGTCGAGCCGCTATCCTTGGCCTCGCTCCAACGACTTTTCATACCAAGAGAGGGGCCAGCAGCCAGGCCGCCCCTACGATCACCTACCGTGTGGAAAGGGCCAGCAACCAGGCCGCCCTTTACGCGGCGCGTGTATATGATAACTGTACATATTTACATCTTTAACCACGATCATCCTGTACATTTAACTGAATATTATTGCACATTAATTGACTATATCAGCCTTGGTTGTCTCTACACTCTCCTACTTTCTCGATCCAGACAAGGTGACAGGCCGAAGTGAATCTGTAATCGGCAAGGACTGGTGCCGGCAGGGACCGTGGCCTGACAGCTTGTACGCTACCATTTAACGAGACTAAGCTCAGCTGCGTCCCGTTTATTGAGCGGCCCGGCACACGTTACAAGCTCATCATAACATATAATGTTCACGCCTCTATATAAAGCTCAAATAGGACCATTTAATGTTTACACCTCTGTCTATAGAGCTTATGATGTTCACACCTTTGTTTAGAGCACAGGATAGAACTATTTAATAATCATACCTCTATAGAGATAGAATACGTCCTCGAGGCCTGTTTCGATGCTGAGACCGCGACCATCGCCCGTTGACAAGGTTTGATTGATTGATTGAAATTGTAGTTTAAGGGCCGCTTCCCATTCGGATTTCGCGGCCCATCAACTCAATGTTTTATTTGACTTTCGCGGTACATTACTTTGTTTATTGAATATCTTTTCCAGCGCTAAGTTAATAAATAAATAAATAGGTAAATAATAAATAACAATGAGAGATTAGTAGGAGATATAAATAGAGGTAAATAAGAATCGCTATATGTACAAGTTCGTAAGTCTCTTTCTGTTTTGTTTTTTTTGGTAAGTTTTTCTGGTAATTGACAAGGACATGCCAATCCCAGTAAAGCCTTCATCGGGGAGACGATGAAATTGCTTGGGATCAGAGGCTATGGCCAATCAGTGGAATAAGGGATGATTGCAGCCCGCAGCCGGTGCGTCTGACAGTAGCGGTGCGCCTCCCAGTAGTGCGTCTCGCAGTAATCAGGGCAGACAACTCTGCGGAGTACTTTTTGCCGATTTATACTGCGACCATAATATTTACACAGCTGAAACAGAAAATTGAATCATTTTTTTGATATGCCATAAATTAGCGTGCTGTTTTTTCTTTCTATTTGCCTATTGTAATTTTAAGAAACACGTAAAGGACACAGAAGACGCGAATTATTTTCCCGATCATTCACCATTGTATTGTTGCAGAGAAAATTCTCGGTGCATCTCCCAATAATGTGGTATATGGAGCATTGTATTGCTGCAGGGATAAATCTCGGTGCGTTTCCAAGTAGTGCCGAGGGAAGAGCATTGCATTGCTGCAGAGAGAAGTGTCGATGCGTCTCCCAGTACTGCCGTGTGTTTGGCATTGTATCGCTGCAGACAAAAAAATTGGTGCGCCTCCCAGTAGTGCCGTGTGTGGGGCAGTGTATTGCTGCAGAGAGAAATCTCGGTGCGTCTCCCAGTAGTGTCATGTGTTGAGACTTGTATTGCTGCAGACATCAGTGGCCAATCAGGACGCCACATCGGCACCATCAAGAAGCCCATAAACGGCTTAGCTCACCCCTTTGCCAAAACACGAACATCATCATGATCAATGACGACACCGCTTACGAAGTCACGTCGGTCAAAATACCATACCAAGTACCATACCATAATAACATCAACAGAGCCCTGTACTTCGGTGTTCTCCAGAGCCAGACCAGTGCTAGGGGACCAACAAGGACTTCCGGGTCGTTCAGAACCAGGTGCGCACCTACGTCGTGCAGTGGGACGCCTTCTTCTTTTTTACCCTAAGCGAAAAGAAATCCCAGATGGTGTCACGATGACGTATCTAGATATTTAGAGTGAAGATACCCCTACCAATACGAGGGCAAGTGAGAGTGTGCGTCTTTCACTGTGTTGACGGACCACACTTAAGTTATCTTTGTTATCACGTTGTTTTTCTAGTTACATCGTTCACTGAAAAAATTCATATCAAACAACATGTTTTCTATTTGTCTTATTTCAATCCTGGTAATAGTAAAGGGTCTACACAGCGTAGCCATGTGATCATGAAATCTCGCTGACCTGAATAATTGAGGACGTCACTAAAATGTCAAGCCCTCTTTGATTACGTAACGGTAATGTAGAAAGATCTTTGTGACGCGGTTCCGGTTCCTGTTTCAGTATTCAAATAGAATTTGCCGAAAATGTATGTTGGCCTTTGGCGGGAATTATCTCCACTGATGCGCCGATTTGTCCTGACATGCCTAACATGTTCAAAAAGTAAGTGGCAATCAAAGGACAATGAGTGCACTTTCTGTCACCTGATCGGAAGTAATTTTTGGCACTGTGTACCATGTTGTCCAGTATTTCGCGCATGCGCAGTGTGAAAGGTCACTTTCGGAAGTGTACGCAATGAACATTATAAAAGAATAACAAAGGGTGGCACCTTTAAGACTAACTAAGTTTAATGGTCACGAGCTTTCGCAGATAGTGGATATGTGCTTCATCAGGTGAAGTCAACATCTGCTTCGTCAGGTGAAGTCAATGAACATTTGGAGACCTTTGACATGTGAATTTTGTGGCGCAAAAGGTAAAAAAGTTAGGGCCATTAAGTGCCCATACCCTTTTCAGAATTCAATATGATGGATAGGGGCACATAATTGAAGATAGATTTGTATCACGATTCCTGCCACCAGGCCATCACCAATCATAACTTTTCTAAATTGAATTTCGTTATAAACAACCTTTATTAACAGGGTGAAAGGGCGAGGGACAACAGAATCAAAATTTGAGATTTGGCCGGTGGTCTGTGTGATATTCCTCAATCGCCACTCTCCAGATTTCCAAGCTAGAATGGGCGTACATTGGTTCCTGCATGATGACCAGATGGAAATACAATTATTCAGCTAACAAGGGGGTCATAAGCTAAGTGAGAAAAAACAGACAGTGAACCCCTATGGAAGCACGTTGTGTTAGTTAAGAAATAATTCGATAGAAGCGAATAGAAGATGACTATGTTAATCGGTTTCTGTATGGCCATTCCAAGACATGACAATGTGTTAAAAAAATCGCTTGAAATTTGATCAATTAACCTTTACTGTCGTGATTAATAACCATTGCGCTTCATATCTAGAAATATAATCACTACCATCTCTGTGGAACACTAAACACTACACTACTACGCCTTTGATCAACACAAGTAAATAGGAACATTGAAGCCACCATTTACAGCGTAATTTCATTCGCACGCCCAGTCAAATCTGGATTAACCACGCAGTTTCTGTTTTTGCCTTCATTAGATGAAGTCGGTGGTGTAACCTTACAGAAAGTGCCACTTTCTAGATTTTTTCTTCGGTGCGGGCATATGTCCTAGCTCATTTTGACCAACCAGCGCCCGAGTGCAGCAATGTTCCGCTTGACTGAGCTGTTCACACTAAACATGCAATCAGGTATAGGCCAGATGGACTGTGTGGTAAAATATAATTTGCTAACAAACTCTTTAATTTCAGAATTTGATCGTTTGTATATCAAAGATAGCAACATACCTACTCGGTCCCATTCAGTCGTGGGTTAGAGATCAATGGCAAATCTCGGCGAGGGCGGACAACAGTCCGCGCTGCCCTATTTTATTCACCGAACCTTATCATCTCTGCTCTTACAATCGCGAAACCAAACGGGTAAAATAAAATTAAAATTGGAGCGATATGAAGGGTCGATCTCAGGGAACAATACCCCTATTGGATGGATCGATAGATTTACTTGGACACTCCATCGTGATACAATGGGCACTGGTCATGCAGCACACGCCATGCAAACCGTTCTTCCAGACCTTCATATATAGGATCCCTTGTACTAGTGCCACATAGGCGATAGAACTCTCATATATCGCCTAATGTGTCCAGACCAACTCTGTCCTCTGCCTCTATTCGTCATATCTACTGTGTTATCAACTCTGAACCATATGCCCGACCTCTGGTACAGGAACATCACAAAATTATCAGTTATAAAAAAGCATAATCTCCTTTTTATATAACATCCTTTATCAAATCAATTTCCAGGTCGATTTTATAGAATAATTTATCTCTGTCACGCTTGGATTGCGCCTGTTCATTTGGCCACCATCGCGGTGTGAAACACGTGAAGTTCATAATTTCAAAATAACGAAAATACTACAATACGATCACTTCCTAAATGACATAATATATATCTTCATGTATTTAGCTTACTTACTCTGATGATACGATCACTTTCTAAATGACAAAAAATGTCTTCATATATTATCCTACATCTGGGAGGTAAAAACAATGGACGATTTCTTAAAATCCTTCGGTGAGCATAACATTATATCTGAGATAAAATATATTAGCAAGCATTGCTATTTACAATGGAACGCGAAAGGTTTAAATCTAAAAGCTTTCTGGTATTGTTTTTTCTAAAATTGTTAGAGAATAAAGTGAACACACTGTACTGTATCCAATATCAAAGTAATTCACACCAGTCTTAAAACACAAACCTCACAAAACTTTCCGAATGTTTTCAATCCGAGATGTCTGATTATGAATGTGTGGTGATCAAACTACCAAACAGTATTCCAATTTGAAGTGAAGTATATACAGATTTAAAATCATCTGGCGATTTAAAACATTTACAACTTTTAATAACATCAAGCGTCTTAAAAGCAAAAAGTATCTACATGTGTCTTAAAATTTAGATGTGAGATTATCGACACATCCAGATAAATATGATCTGGACTGTCAGTGATGTTCTTACTTTAACAGATCATCTCAATTTAAACCAAACCGCAGATCGTTAGACGTTGGATGTAAAATGGTGGGAACTACGGTCATTTGAGCACCTGTCTTCTAATTTCGAAGTTGCACTAATTTCCCAAGTTGAAGAATTCGTTCAGTAACTTTTGCAAAGTTTCAAGAGTAAAGGCTTCATTTTTCTTTATGCTTATTTTCTATCGCTTTCATCGATCTAGCTGCAGAATTATAGCCTACAGAAAGCTTTTTACTGAAGGTTATGGCTCAAAATTAATTTTAAATGGCTATTCACAGAGGGTACATGTGGTATTCCTTAACAGACACTCTTCAGAATTGCGAGTTCAGAACCATGGACGACCAAAGATTGGTTTCTTCACGACGACCACAAAGAAAATTGCTCGGTGGAGTATGTGAATATGATTTAACGTCGCTTTCAAAACTATTTCAGTCATATCACGACGTTGGGTCCTATTCCTTTCCACTGGGAACTCCACGGATAGGGTACTATTCCTTTTTACATCTGGGAACCCCACGGGTGAGCACTCAGTGGAGTTAAGGTGGAAAAAGAGACAGTAGACCCAGGATAATTCACAATGGAAGCACGATGTGTTGGTTTAAAAAGTAATTTTATAGAAGGAAAATAAAAATGTTAATCGATGTCGGTATGGGCATTCCGAAATGTGACAAAGTGGTCATATCATCGCTAGAAATCTGATCCATTTACGTCGACTGTCGTCACCAATAACCATTGTGCTTCATGTATAGACAATTAAATCTGAATCAGTTTAACATCTCCATAATCTCTGTAGAACACTGACCACTACAAACCACATGCCTTCGATAAGCGTAGTACATATGACCATATTACTGTCACCGTTTCCAGGTAATATAGTACACACGTCCTATCAAATCTGGGTTAACCGCCCAATATCTGCTCCTGCCGTCAAGTAGATGAAGTCGCTAATGTAAAAATTATATAAAGTCTTTCAGAAAGTGCCATTCATCCTTGTAATGTCTGTTATTACATTACGTTAACCTAATGGAAACCGGAAACAGTGATAGAAGATGGGGGAAAATGGTTTCAGTTAAAGTGGATGAAAGGTGGGTAGAAGAGTGGAAGGATTGGATGGAATCTAAGTCATCCTTGTTTATATACAAGAAGAAAGACGGTCCATGGAAAGAGAGATATGTAGACTGGGCGGGTGATTTTTCTTGGCTGGCGAAGGCTAGGACAGGATCGTTGGCCACAAGGAATAGGATGAAACGAGGCCTGGAAGAGAAAAGGTGTAAAATATGTGGGGTGATGGAGGATGTGAAACATGTCCATTACACCATTACACTGTGGAAGGTACAGGGCAAGGAGGGCCGAGGTGAGGGGTCAGTTGATAGCTTCACATAAGGAAATTAGATGGGGAAGGATAAGTGGGGGTGATGAAGACCTAGCCTTATCAGACTTGTTGGGGCTTGGTGGTAATACTTTGGATAAGACAGAGAGCCGTATCGTATCCAACTTTGTGCAGGATGTGTGGGCCATTAGAAGGGATATTGAGGGGTTGGGGAAGGCAGGACTGCTGTAGAATGTTAATGTGAAAAGACTTTACAATGGGTGCAATGTTAAGGATTGCTTTGTGAAACAGCTCAACAGTGGAAAGCTGGAGAGGATGGGGAGCAATTAGATACTTGAACATTTAGGACACAAGGACGAGGATTACTATGGTGTTGGGCGCATGAACCATTATTGAAGAAAGTGGATTGGAGAGAAATTCGATGAATGATACATTAAATGTTGAGTGGATGGGGAGGATGAGTGGCTTTTGGGAGATTTAGTTATGAGTGTTCATGGTGATAATTGGCCAAAGAATCGGTCCGAGAAGAGAGAATGAGGGGGCTTGACAGATGGAAATATTATGAGATTCTTCTGTAGTTATGGAAAAAGAAGATATATCGTTTAATAAGAATGTGGGGATTACACAGTGTCTATGTGGCACTGTTAAGAGGGATCATGTGTAGGGCGGGTTGGGGGAAACGAGTTGCACGGCGTGCCCATCGCGGTGTGATTGGTGGAGTGCCCAAGTACATCCATCCACCTTCCAGATGTTCCGTCCCAGGATTTGATACTCAGAGTAAGAAAACACAAGCCTTGACAAAATCAATCTAATTTTTCCAGACTTCGGAATAAATCCAGCTTACAGTGTCTGGAGTGGTAGTTGTAAAGTTGTAACCGTATGAAGACGTTCGGTGAAGTGAGTGAGTCAGTGAGTAGGACTTCAGGTGGTTTCCGTCTCAAGTAACCTTGACGACGTCATTACGCATGAGTCATTTACACTGTAACGACACACGACGTCATGAAAAGAGACGTTATCAGGCTACACTTCAGCGTTTTTTCTATTCGACATAGAAAGTGGTCCGCTATATATTCAGCCACCAATTGTCGTAAACTATTTAACCCAAATCACTTGAATGTATATATTTTCTGAAAGAGGAAGATACAGCACTGATATGTTATAGAAAACTCAATCTCGAACATTCCCCTCCAAGCTTGCTTCATTTTTTCGGGAAAACCCCTAAAAAGGTCGGTTGTTTTTTGGGCATAACTTTCTGTCTTGACTTGCATGAAATGTAAACTCTTAATTATGATGCTAAGATGACAGATATGCGCCATATCTTTGCTATATGGAGCGGAAGGAATTTAACTCCTTTTGGAAAAATTACTATATTAAAATCCTTGATTATCCCTAAGATAAATTACCTCCTGTTAACACTTCCCAACCCAGCCAAGGAATACTTCTGTGAATTAGAGAAGATGATGTACAAATTTATCTGGAACAATAAACCCGATAAAATTGCCAGGAAAACACTTATACAGGATTATTCAAGAGGTGGCTTTAGAATGCTACACTTAGACTCATTCCAAAAATCATTGAAAATTTCCTGGATAAGACGGTTGTTTAAGAGCAATGCCCAGTGGGTAACATTATTAGCAGACACTACAGGAGTATCGACAAATTCCTTTTGGTGCTTAGGCCCGTCTCATATCGGTATGATGTTGGATAAAATTAATAATGCTTTTTGGAAGGATGCTTTCTCGGCTTATGTGAATTTCTGCGATAACCTGGAAGTAGAGAACATAGAAGATAGTATGTCTCAAAATATATGGCTTAATTAATGGGAATGTGCTCATAGATGGTAAACCAATATATTTACATAGTTTGTTTGAGAAAGGGATAATATTTATAGCCGACCTTTTCGATGAGCATGGTAGGAAACTTTCGCACACAGACTTCTGTGCAATCTATAATGTCAACCTCCCCTTTACTAGGTTCTATGGATTGTTGAATAGTATTATGACTTATATTAGACAAGCTGGAATAAAAACTTCCCAACGTATATTTGACCCATATATACCATTTTTCCAAGGGCTATATCCTCTGTCGAAAAGGGTTGTAGGGCTTATAATCAAGTGTTTGTGCGAAATTTGCTATGCAACAATAAATTTGAAGCCCGATGGGAGGAGTATTTTGGTATGACTAGGGAACAAACACGTTGGCCAAGAATCTATACCCTAGTAAAGTCTTTTACTAACGACCCAAAACTGTGGTGGTTTAGATACCGGATACTTTCCTGTACACTTACATGTAAGGCATTACTCTTTAAAATGCATCTAGCAGACAATAATATGTGCTCTCTATGCAAGCGAGAGGTTGAGACAATTGTACACCTACTAATTGAGTGCCCTCGAGCTCAGATATTCCGTGAAGAGGTTTCAAGATGGGTTGAGAGTATTTTTCTCACCATATAGTATTATATTTGGTTTCCTGGGGACTGACGCAAAAGTTCTTAATTTGATATCGTTGTTGATAAATTATAGCATATTTAGAGCTAGCATCAAGGGCAAACTGCCAGTATTAGACTGCATTAAACATGATGTCAAGCAATACTACTTAACTGAAATGGTTAATGCTAAAGTAACCTACAGTATGCAGAAATTCGATGAAAAGTGGAAGTATTGGTCAGGCATTGTGAGTTGAGTATGTAACATACACATTTTAGTATTTATGGTTACAGGTAGGTGTGTGTTTATACTCTGCTCTATCCTTTCTCCATTACTATGCTTTTCACTGTGATTATATTTATGATGGAATTTTAGGTGGTACGATCACTCCCGAAGCACCTGCTGTTTTAGGACTAAGTTATGGTACAGGAAACTTCCTTTGCTGAAATTATAACTGTTCAGAGCTCAGAATTTGAATAGGTTTGTTCGTGTACTTTTCCATCTTATAGTTGGCCTTTTAAGGGGTGGTCTGTAAGTGATCGTACTACTTGAAATCCAACCATGCAACCAAGATTGCATAATACAATGTACTTGTATTATTTTTGCTCTTAACATTTAAAGCGATATCGTAGTACCATATCATGTTTTCAATGTATACATTATATATTGCCGCCTTCTTAGCAGTGTATGCTCCCCTATGTATGGACAACAATAAAACAAATTATTAAAAAAAAGGTCGAAAAATGGTCAATTTTAGAAAAATCTGTGAGAGCGAGTTTAAGTATATTTCTGTTCCGTGTTCCCAGGCCCGATGCCAACTCGGGCCTGGGACGGAGAATAGTGGGGTCGACCTTCTCGTTTTTGTCTGATTTTCTCGCCGTAACTCAGTCATGGTATTTACGCACAGCCAAGGGGCATAACTGAAGCAGAAATTTTTTTGCACCATGACCCCCATCACTATGTATCCAGGCATCGATCCACATATACCTGTATGCAGCACTGACAATGCTGAACAGGAAGCTATTAAGCAGGCGAGAAGGATTATGATGTAGCAGGACACGGATGGTCTACCCTATTATGAAATTACAAACGTAACAGCAAGAAAAGTTGTTTTTTTTTTCGGGTAAACACCACACATTCTTTTTTAGGAGTTGGATTATATTCCCTGAAATATATTCTACGTGACCTGTTTAGAAAAGATAACAAGTTTGAAGAATAACCACTTGTCTTCTTCAGCTGGTCGTTTGATTCCGATGGGACAATGAATCCATGACATATACCGTAATAGTCCATTTGTAAACTTAATATTAGGAAACTGGCCAATAAAGTCTCTGGGGTCCTGTTATTGATACATTTTAGCGACACCGGAATGGACTCTTGAAGAACTTGATTAACATAGTCCTACTTAAGATTTGAAGTTGATATTCATCATCGGAGTGAACAACACGTTTAAAGATTTATTCTTCAGTTTCACAATTTGAGGGCGTTCCGGTAGAGTCATATGGTTGCTTTTTAATCGTCAAACGTCGTCAATTTTTTCCACCAACCTGTAACCACCTCGGTCATCTATACGCGGTAAGACTGACCCTGGGATAGTGTGTATCCATTTTCAGCCTACTTTCGGCAACTGCAAGAGAGAATTTCCAGAAATCAATACCACCTGTCTTCGTCAGCCAATCAGATAAAGTCTACCGATGTAACCCCAACGTAACCCGTCATGTTCAAGTCATGTGATGTCCTACTTGTTCAAAATTACAGATATACCACACCTCTTGGACGATACGAAAGTCATTCAGGTAAAAATGAACTATTGATGTGTCCCATTACGTCCCAGGTTAAACAGATTCAGTTCGCCCTTGAAAAACTGACGTACTCGTACTTTAGTCTGGAACTACATACTGATGTTGTTGATTGCCACTCTTCCCACTTCACGTGAACCAAACGTACCAAAACACACTCCATGCCAATCAAATTTTGAGAACGCAAAATCTGATGAGGCGAGCACTTTTCATCCGTCTGAGCTGGTCACGTGGGTATCGTCATTTGCTTGTGTCCTGTACAGAACACAGGGTCGCAACTGTCACAATGTTTTTCAGGAATAAATCGAGACTTGCTAAGTAAGCGGAACACCATAAAAGTTAGCTATGATATTATCCAATAATAACACAACTGAGCATTTAATGTGGGATATGCTTACATCGACCTTTGGCGGGGGAGCGAGGTCATTTACTTCATTTTACCCTAAAAGAAGGAAAATTTTTAAACACTTGACACCGCAGATAGGGTAATATCTGAAGCAGTACTGAGGGCAGTACAGCAGAGGGCAGTACTGAGTAATCTGGGCACAATTCCTCATATATGTGAACCACGTCCTGTACGACAATCAAGAAAAATCAAGGCTTATCAAGGGAGATAACTCCATCAGTCAAACGTTGTTTGCAGAACGCTGAGAGCTAAAATAGAAGTGAGTTTGTGACATTTTAGCCTGCGAATCCAAGTAAAATTGCTGACTGATAGGGTATGTGTTGCAAATTCAACGTAAACTTATATCCGACTGAAATCTTTGTCCATGTTCATCTGTTTCATATAATTACAGCAAATTGCGGAACATAATGTCCCTCCCGGCCGACCGTAATCACGAGCTTGTGGAGTGGGGGGAGGGGTGTTTTTCGAGCTATTTTTAGTAATTTCATCACTGTTATATCTAGCATTATTCTCCATTAGCATCCCGTGACAGGAAGAAATGAAACTTAACTGCAAAATCACGACCCCCGTGGATTTAGAACAGTATTTCTCAGACAGAATACACAGACTTTGAACAAAACGTCTATTTCAGGTCTATCGTCTAGTATTCCCCAAAAGCACCTCAGGTGTACAGAATTCACGAGTTGCTCAGCATGTTCATCCGCACTGATCATTCCAATTAAATTATGCTGCCAAACATTGACGACTGAATGAAATATGAATCACCAAGTTCCGTCTGTATGTTACATTGTAGGTAAGAATGAACTATTGCTGTGTCCCATTACGTTCCAGATTAAACAGGTTCAGTTCGCCCTTGAAAAACTGACGTATACTCGTACTTTATTCTGGAACTACATACTGATGTTGTTGATTGCCACTCCTCCCACTTCACGTGAAATGTACCAAACCACAATCCGTGCCAATCAAATTTTGAGAACGGAAACTGTCTTCTGAGGCTAGCACTTCTCGTCCGGCCGTCTGAGATGGTCACGTGGGTATCGTCCTGTACAGAACACAGGGTCGCAACTGTCACATTTTTTTTAGGAATAAATCGAGAATTGCTAAGTAAGCGGAACACAATAAAAGTTAGCTATGATATTATCCAATAATAACACAACTGAGCATTTAATGTGGGATATGCTTACATCGACCTTTGGCGGAAGTGACGTGATTTACTTCATTTTAACCTTCATACCAATATATTTTCTAAGCCCAGGCAATATCTATTTCCGAAGTGGCATGAAAACCTGTAATTTATGAGATTTCTCGAGTGTGTTTCTCGGATGAAGGCCGAACAGAATACAGTGAAGTACCGGATGGAGACACACGATTCGCAAGCCATCCTATGGATGGCGAAGTGTACGCAAATGTTGTTCCCACCGCTTGCATATCGCTCCAATTTTACTGAGCAGAATTATTTTATCGACGAAAGGCTATCACTGAGTAAACCAGACCGATTAACGGTTTCTCTCATTTTGGTCAGCTCAGCTTCATTGGAACAAGGTCAGTTTATCGCCTGACCATTCTATAAAAAGCTAAGGATAGCGAACAGGTAATTGAAGAGCTTTGTGGTCATGATCGCTCTGGCAACAACCATACTAATGTAATTGTAAACTCGAAACAGGAACAAAACGTGTGGACTTTTGCTAAATCTGTACATTCCATTTCCCACTGAAGATAATCTGTGTCCTTTTCCGGTCAATTTCCGGATAAAATAGGTTCCGTTTCCCAGATTCCAACATTTATCGCCTTGAAACAAAGCCACTCCTTGCAATGTCCTCTGTCGGTTGAACAGCGGGCTTTGAAGATTCACCTTGAGTTAAGTATTCTGTCGACAAAATGAGACCCGTGAATCCATCCATCCAGATTTCCGCTTTACTTCGATGCCATCCGCCATTTTCATCCGAAATATAAGTGGGATGTCTTCAAAGTAGATACCACTACATAATACTTGTACACGTATTGTACACTCTTAGGGTAACATATCGTCTTCCAAAGCACTAAACCTCATTTTGCGAAAATCAAATCTGATAGAAAGAAGTGTATGGGTCACTGCATAATTGGGGTCACTGCATAATTGCAGAAAACAATTCTCCTATCATCTCTTGGATGACACGAAAGTTATTCATACCTATATATTTTGTAATCCCAGGCAATATCTGTTTCCGAAGTGGTATGAACACCTGTAACTGTCTTTTCCGTTGGGAATATTCTCTTGATAAAACTGGTATTACGTACTGTTGCAAAATTTGTACCAGTTGGGATAACAATACGATGATGGTATATTGCGTTACGGAATTTCACATGAGAATTTAAGCAACTCCATGAAAAAAGACTCAAAGAGAATTCAGCACATTACCCACAGAAGAGATGAAGAAAGCCCTGTGACTTTCTCATTAAAATATTTATGTGAAATTCGGTAAAACCATATACCAACAGCGTTTAGGCATGGCAATGGGTACAAACGGTGGACCGCTTTTGGAAGACCTATGACCATCTGACCTCTGAGGAATAGGCCTATATCTTTTTCCAAACGATATATAGATGATCTTCTCGCCTTGGTGCTCAATAAAATGCGACAGTGTGAATGATATATACCCTATCCACTTGAGGTAAAGGAAACCGATAGTCCATACGGAGTATCGTAATTTGACATATACCTTCATAAAATAGAATAATAGATTTTTCACTCAGTAGTTCTAAAAGGCGTCTTCTACAAAGCAAGAGCCGAGGGATCCGGGATCAATGACGTCTTCGCTCCGTCAATACTCCATTCTGCCTCTATATTCAATTGCATTCCGGGACCAGTACGCTGTATTGACCTTACGGCTCTATCTTG
Source organism: Hanleya hanleyi (assembly GCA_036873755.1). Classification (NCBI taxonomy): domain Eukaryota; kingdom Metazoa; phylum Mollusca; class Polyplacophora; order Lepidopleurida; family Hanleyidae; genus Hanleya; species Hanleya hanleyi. Next base: position 77,577 of record JAVTVY010024578.1, read on the forward strand.
GAATAAAACAACCACATTTTGTCTATTGTTTTACAGATTTTGGTCAACTGTTTGATTGCCGTGTGGAGATGACGTGTCTGCAATTTCCATTAGTATCGCCATTTTCTTCGTATATGTCACGTGATCGCTTCGCTACGATACATGCCGACACATGGCCCGTTAGAAGGGAATGGCGGTACGAGAGGAAAACCAATCGGCCGTTCATGTTTGCAGACACATCAGCTACTCTTGACAAACAAACAGCTGACCAAAATCGATAAAAAATAGCGGACAAAATGTGGGAAGGGTTGTTTTCCTGTCCTACCTTCACCACCAACCCACTAGCTAACTGCCGTCGTTATATGAATTCAGTTCCCACATACCGAAAGCCACATTGAATTGTACTGCCGATTATAAACTTTTCATTACAGTCAAGATCTTGCCGTCGTACCCTAATCCTTTCAGAACTGCCTAGAGTGCATCTCTCCATACTCTGTCATATGCTTCATTGATATCTATAAAAGCAATACAAGAACCTTGATGTCTAACGCGTCTCTCTTCTTGCAAGCGTCAGATCCAACGTTCAATATTCAGCCGTTGTCTGTAAAAGAATTTCCTCATCAATAATCGAAAGATCTATTTCGTATGACAGTTAGCACCAATTCCAAATTGTATATGAAATAAAAATGATACAATAATGGAACATATAAACTTCTTGAACAAATCCATAACTAGAATTGAAAATGTTGGTGGAGAACATCTAAGAAACCAGGAGGATATTTTGAATGAAACTAAACTATTTCATAGAAAACTGTACCCTCAAAAAAAGCAGCCCAACAGATATGAAACAACTTTACGAAGGCCTAAATATATCAAACTTATCGCAAGAAAAATCAGATAAGTTAGAAAAAGACCTTAAGTCGGAAGAAATTTTAGCAGATTTAAAATCCTTCCAAAAAACGAAAAGAGCCCTGGGTCAGACGGTTATTGTGCCAAATTAAAAAGAAAATTGTTTTGGAGAGACATCGGTGAATATTTGACAAAATTTTTAAATTACTCCGGGGAACTTTCAGTGTGACAAAACAGAGGACAATAACACGTATCTAAAGACGATCATCTTAAACATTTATTAAATATTGAATTTTAGGATTAGTTTATATATGTATGCCTTGATTCTGCTCCTCAGTATGTCCGTATCATAGATTAATAGGTTCTCACATGAGTTCATTTCTAGACGACTTTTCTCACACGAGTTTGAGAAAAATGTGCCCTGCACGAGCTTTAGCGAGTGCAGGGTACATTTTTCTCAAACGAGTGTGGGAAAAGTCGTCTAGAAATGAACGAGTGTGAGAGCTTTTTTCTCATATAACATATCAGAGAAGCTAAAATATAGGCTGCCGTCCCATTTTCGACCGACGATCTTGTAAGGGCAAAATCAGGTCAAGCGCGCAATACTACTATTGGGCACTTTGGTCCATGAATGGGCCGAATCACACCCAGGCTACAAGCGCTGAATAAAAGAGAGCAAGATTTTTATAAGTAATACACTACTTTAATGACATCGAAATTATTGAAATATTCGGCGTATACTGTAGCGTGAAAGTTCACTCAGTGCTAGTCGACTGACACTAAACAGTAACATTGTAACGAGCAGATGATGAAAATAGTGCGCGACGTAACGGCATGACGTCAGCTCATGGTAGACGATTTTTCTACAATGGCTTTCTCCCATAGGAAACGGTCATGTTATATGAGAAAAGATGATCTGGACGATCAACGGTACCAATTTGTGTTTTCTTGGATTTGAGAACGAGTCAGCCATACGACCATAAATTGTACATATACACACAGGTGGTATGTCAGTGATGTGGAGAGAGGGCGGTAACGGTATGATTCCTTTTCTGTTTTTCTGTTTGTATTGTGTGTTTGAGAAAAATGTGAAAAATAAAAAAAATTATCTGTTACAAAAAAGCATAATGTCCTTCATATAAGATCCTCTTCATTGACCAGTATTCTTTGTCAAGTCAATTTTCAAATCGTTTTTCATAGAATAATTTATATCTGTCACGCATGGATTGCGCCTGTTCATTTCAACACCATGGCGATGTGAAACACATGAAGTTCATAATCTCAAGATCACGAAAATACTGCAATACGATCACTTCCTAAATGACAAAAACTATCTGCATGTATTCAGCTATGAAAGCTTACTTACTCTGGTGATACGATCACTTTCTAAATGACAAAAAATATCTTCATGTATTCAGCTATGAGAGCTTACTCACTCTGGTGATACGATCACTTTCTAAATGACAAAAAATATCTTCATGTATTCAGCTATGGGAGCTTACTTACTCTGGTGATACGATCACTTTCTAAATGACAAAAAATGTCTTCATGTATTCAGCTTTGGGAGCTTACTTACTCTGGTGATACGATCACTTTATAAATGACAAAAATATCTTCATGTATTCAGCTTTGGGAGCTTTGTCATCCATCAGAGGGGTACTGTATGTTCGCTTTCAATACCACCGGTCTGCTACCTCCTATTTTTGTGGAATGTCCGTTGCCCGAGGCCGGGGTTTGGATCGCCGACAAATAGTGATAGCGGTTGGGTGCCTTACTCTGGTGATTACTGGCTCGAAACTCGCATGGGACTCGATTTCTTTTCAGCACTAGAATCTGTGCTATACAAAAATGGTGTAATTCCAAAATAACGAAAATACTGTGATACGCTAATTTTCTAAATGACAAAAAATGTCTTCAGATATTATCGTACATCTGGGAGGTAAAAACAATGGACGATTTCTTAAAATCCTCGTTGGAGCATAAACTTGTATCTGAGATAAAATATATTAGCAAGCATTGCTATTTATAATGGAACGCGAAAGGTTTAAATCTGAAAGCTTTCTTTCCTTATTTTTTTTTCTAAAATTGTTAGAGAATAAAGTGAACACACTGTACTGTATCCAATATCAAAGTAATTCACACCAGTCTTAAAACACAAACCTCACAAAACTTTCCGAATGTTTTCAATCCGAGATGTCTGGTTGTGAAGTTGTGGTGATCAAACTACCGAACAGTATTCCAATTTGAAGTGACGTATATACAGATTTGAAAGCATCTGCCGATTTAAAACATTTACAACTTCTTTTAATAACATCAAGCGTCTTAAAAGCAAAAAGTATCTTCATGTGTCTTAAAATTTAGATGTGAGATTATCGACACATCCAGATAAATATGATGTACCGTCTGGACTATCAGTGGTGTTCTTCCTTTGACAGACCATCCAGATTTAAACCAAACCGCAGACCGTTAGACGTTGGATGCAAGATGGTGGGAACTATGGTCATTTGAGCACCTACCTTGTAATTTCAAAGGAGGTGTTCGCTTTAGATGGAGATTTTTCCCTTCAGAGTCGCTCTCTGCTGCTCTATTGTCTCGCTCCGAGCCGGCCGGTAAATTGTGACGTAATGCTCAGGTATTCCCCAACTCTTTGTCAGACAAGCGAGGCCAGTCAAATGGGAAATTCTGGTTCATATTCTCATACGAATACCATTGGCACATATTGGCACATGCATAATCAATTGGGAAAGCAAGCGTCACCACTTGTTCAGGGTCATTTCCTTAATAAAGGCCTTGATATAAGACAAGGTTAACCTTATAACTTTTCAATTCATAGTTACAACTTTCCGCTGCCCTAAGACGAAATTATATATGTGTAACAATTAATTTTTTGCTCTGCTGGATCGTCAGAATATTCAAATACTGACTGTGTGTGGAATTGTTTGTGTGCAATTCTATTGACGAATTATAATAAAATAAGGGATTATGTGCGTTAGGGGTTCGCTGTCTTCATTTCTCTTTAAAGTCCAAAATGATTAATATGGGAGAAAAAGGAAAAAAATGAAGAAATTTTTTTTCGGGGATTTGGGGATTCGAACCAAAATGTTGGTTTTCTTCTAATCTGTAGTCCGACACTGTAACCATTCGGCCAAGCAGCTGTTACAATTATCAAAATGAGGAATCATGTGCCGAATGGCGGTGAACTACACCCTTTCAGAGCATTACAAGCGTTTTGGCATATTTCAATATCATGAAAATATGACACCTTTAACCAAAACGATTCTTGAGTATCATTTTGGATCAAACCCACCGCATTTCGATATGTAAGACTCGTTTTGGTTAAAGGTGTCATATTTTATATATGAATGGAATTCCCTTCAAGAATATCGCCAAAAATTGCAAAAACAAACAAATGCTTATTTTCTAATACTCGTAATATTTTTTTGACACAACTCTTCTCGGTGAAAACTGAGAATATGAAAATTCAGTATTTTCTCTCTCACGCTAATAACTTTTAAAGTAAACGGGAGGAAATTATATTTTCGGTTTATAAACGCAACACACTAAGGAAAAAAATACGGTCAAACGGAACACCTCCTTTGCACTAAATGCAAATTGCCAATTTTCAAGAGAAATGCTTCAAATGTTTTAAAACTTATTCTAACATCTATCACTTTCGTCGATCTTGCTACAGAATTATACCCTACAGGAAGCTGCTACAGAATTATACCCTACAGAATTATACCCTACAGAATTATATGCTACAGAATTATACCCTACAGAAAGCTTTTTACTGAAGGTTATAGCTAGAAATTAATTTTGAATCGATATATAGAGAGGGTCCATGTGGTATTCGTTAACGGACCCTCTTCAGAATTCCAAGTTCAGAACCATGGACAACCGGACATTGGTTTCTTCACGACGACCACATCGAAGTACAATTACTCAGTGAAGTTTAAGTGAAGTTCATTTGCTCTGTGAAAAAAAAGAGAGGCAGAAAAACCCGGGATAATTCAAAATGAAAGCACGTTATGTTAGTTGAAATGTAATTTAATAGAAGCGAATAAAAGATAAACAATTTAATCGCTGTCTGTTTGGGCATTCCGAAACGTGACAAACTGATCATATCATCGCTCGAAATTTGATCCGTTTACGTCGACTGTCGTCACCAATAATCATTGTGCTTGATGTATGGAAAATCAAATCTGAATCAGTTTGAGATCTCTACTAAACACTAAACACTACACACAACATGCCTTCGATCAGCATAGTACATAGGACCTAATTACTGTCACCGTTTCTAGGGTAATATAGTACACACGTCCAATCAAATCTGGGTTAACCGCCCAATGTCTGCTCCTGCCGTCAAGTAGATGAAGTCGCTAATGTACAGATTATATAGCCTTTCAGAAAGTGCCATTCATTGAGTCTTATAATGTCTGCTATTATATTCAATTAACCAAACCAGTTGCTCCTTTATTGATGTCAGTGGATCCATCAGGAGACTATACCCAGGTTATAATGGGTTGTTCTCTATCGCGACCTACATTGAAAAGTGAAAAGTGTTGGAAAAGGAATAGAAAACACTAGTCTGAAATATTAAATCCATCGTAGGCCTATGATGGCCTGACAGCTCGAGTCGATTCAATCCAGACATCCAAAGACGCTTGAAACCGACAAAAGAATGACGTATACGTGCGGCAGTTAGTATACCCGTGAAAATCCGTGCAGTGAAATGTGTCTTGTGGAAGTTGTTTATATCCAATTTGACTTGGAGGCGGGATGTTCAAAGCTTGCGTGGGTGGGTTGGTGCACGGGGATGTTTGGACTAAATAGTTCACAATTTCAGGACCGAGAAGCGGTATCGTCCAGATGTTCCGTCCCAAGATTTGCTACTCAGAGCAAGAAAACACCCGACTTGACAAATGCAATCTAATTTTCCCGGGCTCCGGAATAAATCCGGCTTACCGTATCTGGAGTGGCAGTTGCAAAGTGGAAATGTAACCGCATGAGGTTCGGTGAAGTCAGTGAGTTAGTGAGTATAGGACTTAAGATGGTTTCCGTCTCAAGTAACCTTGGCGACGTCATTAGGCAGGAGTTATTTACACTGTAACGACACTGCTACGTCTAAACGATATTTGAAAAACGCAACAGAAATAATTTATGTAGTCGAGTATTAACAGTAAAATATTTATTTACAATACTAAAATCATATACAAATTAAGTTAGGTCAATATAGCAAACTAACGTCAAATAAAATCTTACTGTTCAATGTTATACCGGTATATCTCTCAGAGTCCGTATCAACGTGCTAATCTCTATACAGTCCGTGGTGAAATCGCGATCCTGTATTTCCACAGTCAATAACGCTCAGCTGTTGTCCAGTTTTCGTCAGTTCAATCACGTAGATAATGTAGCGGTCAAACACACAAGAGTAATCCAACAGGAATATAATCTAGCAGTCAGTATAATCTCAGACAATAATCTCCGGTAACGGTAATGTCCAGTTATGCACCCAATAGAAACCGTTCGAATCTCCTCCCCGATCACTAAACTTCGAGCAATTTATACTTTTATCGGGAATTCGAGATTATTCTATCAGATCAAGAAACTTCCATCGGTGTAACAATGACGTAAGCTTTAACCCAGATACGATTACAACAGCTACGAGAAAGTTCGACATAATTAACCCAGATAAACAAGTTAATGTCAGTTTGACATTCCGGAAGCGTCCATAGTAAACTTACAAGCGTCTAGTCCGTCATTCATAATCCAGCCGTCGTCTATTAGAGAATATCCGCGTCCATAATCCAAAGACCTTATCCATTTTCCATATAACAGTATTAGCACCAAATTCATAAAGACAATCATAGTATACATAAACATAGGCTTGTTTCCTGCAAGAGAGAAGCGGTCAACAGTTTTCAATGATGCCGGCAAGACATCATGATGTTCCAAAAATATCAAATCTGTATCGCTGATCAGTATTCTTAATCCATAATATTCGTTATAGAGTCGTCATCTAAAAAAAGATGTATCTCTATGACAGTCTATATGTGCAGATGGCGCTCAAGTATAGCTGCCGGCAATATCCTGGGCTCTTGATGCATGGACAGATGGCGTTGTGTACTAAAAACTCGGGTCATACGGGGCTGTTCGTAGAGCGGCCATTTGGAATCACAGAATCCTCGAGAAAACATCAGACGGATGACACATAATTCACCCGCGACAAATCGGTCACGATCACGAGAAAATTCCAGATCATAACCACACAACGGAAGATCAACAAGTCCACCTCAGTTCCACAATTCTAGAACTATCGTCAGTGTCTAACTTAATACTGCAATACCATGACACTCCCCCTCTTAAAAGAAGAAAGTTTCAAACTTGGAACTTTCTTGACAATTCAAAACATTATTACAAAACAAAATCTATATTACAGCAGCAAAAATATTGACAAACATATGTACATTATATGCGAGACAAACAATCAGCGATCAAATTGTCCTTACCCTTAATATGTTTGATTTCAATATTGTATTCTTGTAACACCAAACTCCATCTCAACAATCTTTGATTTTTGTTTTTCATCTTACTTATGAAAACAAGTGGATTGTGATCACTGAATACAGTAATTGGCAACGATGAAGAAGTAACATAAACGTCAAAATGTTGTAAAGCATTGCCAAACATTCTTTCTCAATTGTAGAATAATTTCTCTGATGTTTGTCAAATTTACATGTAGGGTGATCTACACCATCTATACCTTCTTGTAACAAAACGGCACCAGCAGCAACATCACTAGCATCTACCGCCAGTTTAAAAATTGAACCAAAATCTGGTGCTGAAAGAACTGGTGCGCTCTTGGGTATGGCTTTCAGTTTTTCAAAAGCTGATTCACATTCATCGGTCCAAACAAAAGTTATCCTCTTTCTTAAGAGCCGAGTTAAAGGTTCAGTAATATCTGAAAAATTTGGACAAAATTTCCTGTAGTAACCAGCCATACCCAAGAAACCCAAGATACCCAAGAAACGCATCAGTTGTCTCTTACATGTTGGTCTTGGAAATAGCGAGATACATGTAGCACTGATCTTAGCATCTACAGGCTTTACCTGACCCTGACCTACAACATGACCCAAGAATGTCACACGTGCATGTCCAAATTCACTTTTTCCAAGGTTGACTGTCAGCTTGGCGTCACTCAGCCGATTGAACAGTGCGCGAATTCTCTATAGATGAACTTCCCATGTATCGCTGTAGACAATGACGTCATCAATGTAAGTCTCACATCCTTCCAAACCGGAAGTAACACGGTTGATGAGACGCTGGAACGTGGCTGGAGAATTTTTCATTCAAATGGCATAACTTTGTACTGGAACAGACCCTCCGGAGTGACGAATACTGATATCTCCTTCTCACGATCTGTCAGTGGAACTTGCCAAAATCCTTTCAGAAGATCAAACTTTGTCACGAACTTGGCACTTCCCACTTTATCAATGCAATCGTCAATGCGTGGAATAGGTAATGTGTCTGTTTTGGTCAATGTGTTCACCTTTCTGTAGTCAGTACACATCCTGTAACTGCCATCCGGCTTTGGAACGAGGATACAAGGTGAACTCCAGTTACTATTACTTGGTTCAATAAAGTCATTGTCCAATAAATACTGAATCTCTTTTTTCAGGTAGTTTTGTTTAATGGGATTCAAACGATATGGGTGCTGCTTTACCGGATTAGAATCTCCCACATCGACGTCATGTGAAATTGTATCAGTCCGAGTAGGAATATCGGGAAACAAATGTTCATATTGACTGAGCAGAGTTCGAAGTTCTTCCTGACGCGCTGGCTCGAGATGACACAACTTGGAATCCAAATTAAGTAGAATGTCAGAGTTCTATAATTTCGCCGCTGTCATGGGCTCTTCACAAGTTTCATTAGTATCAGGGTCAGAACTAACTAGACTTACAGGATGGACAGTACTGTTAGTGCTATCTCTGTCGATGTATAACTTTGACATATTTACATGGCATAACTGTTTGCTTTTACGCCTGTCAGGAGTCTGAACTACATAATTAAGGTCACTTAGTTTCTTTTCAATGACATAAGGACCATAATATCTAGCCTTAAGTGGATTACCAGGGATAGGCAGAAAAGCCAGAACCTTCTCACCAGGTTTGAAACTTCGTTTAAGGACATGTTTATCATAGGTTATTTTCATACCTTTTTGAGCTGACTTTAAATTTGACATGGCCAAATCACGTGCTTTGGTCAACCTGGTGCGAAAGTCCGACACATATTGTAAGAGACTACATGAGTCAAGATCACTGTCTAGGAACTTTTCCTTCAGCAGTTTAAGGGATCCTCTAACTGTATGACCAAAGACTAATTCAAATGGACTGAAGCCTAAAGACTCTTGAACAGACTCTCTAACAGCAAACAATAACACATGTATGCCTTCATCCCAGTCTTTTTCAGTGTCAAAACAATAAGTCCTAATCATGTTCTTTAATGTCTGGTGGAATCTTTCTAATGCGCCTTGGCTTTCTGGGTGGTATGCAGATGATTTGTACTGCTTTATTTCCAATTCATGCATGACTTGTTGAAAGATTCCTGAGATGAAATTAGATCCCTGATCAGACTGAACAGAATGGGGTAGGCCGACAAGTGTGAAAAACTTAACTAAGGCCTTAACAATAGTTTTAGCCTTAATATTCCGTAAAGGAATGGCCTCAGGGAACCTGGTTGAAGCACACATGATTGCTAACATGTATTGATTGCCTGACTTTGTTTTTGGTAATGGACCGACACAATCTATAATCACCCTACTACAGGCTTCCCTAAATGCAGGGATTGGTTGTAGAGGGGCCTTTGGTATGGTTTGGTTTGGTTTTCCTACCATTTGACATGTGTGGCATGACCTACAAAATTCAACAACATCTTTCTTTAAATTTGGCCAATAGAAATGATTTAGAATTTTGTAGTATGTTTTGTTAACACCTAAATGGCCTGAAAGTGGTGTTTCATGGGCTAGGCTGAGGATATCTAAACGATATGACTTTGGTACCACAATCTGATACTCAACTGCCCACTCATCATCAGGTGACACATCTGGCGGTCGCCATTTGCGCATAAGAACACCATTCTTACAAAAGTAACACACAGGCTCTTGAGTTACATCACACTCATCTACTGCCCTGTCAAATAACTTGGAAATGTCCTTGTCACTATGCTGTTCATTAATCAGCTGTGATTTTGAAATTTTGTCATTAGAACATTCCAATTTGCTATCAAAATGTGGCTTATCAGCCTCATCATTTAAACACACAAAGGTGTCGGCCAAACAAACGTCATCGATGACGTCATCTTTAAGAGACGTTTCAGACTCTTCAGCCAATTTACTCATGGCTCTAGTAACTGCACAAGCAGGATACAAACTTTGAATTTCGTCTTCAACTGAATCATGAATCTGATCCAAACAAGGCTTGTCAGTTACAATCGGGTTAACCCCGACCTTAT
>JAVTVY010024580.1:0-93131 GCA_036873755.1 Hanleya hanleyi
CTTATTCGATTATTCTGATGTTTTATGGGACAGTTGTACACAACAGCAGAAATTATCTCTAGAAAACTTACAATTGGATGCATTGAGAACAATCTCACGATGTACACGGGAGACCTCGCGTCACCTTTTGTATGTAGAAACCGGTTTCATATACCCCTTAAAGAACGCCGACGAAGACATAAGCTAAGATTGTTTTATAAAATGTTAAATGAAGCTACTCCTCAGTACCTCTCGTCTCTTGTGCCCACTCGAGTTTCTGAAACTACACATTGTCCACTCAGGAATGCAAATAACTGTATAGTGCCTTTTGGAAGAACTGCTTTGTACACAGATTCGTTTTTACCTTCTGTCACACGAATGTGGAACGAATTGAAACTCAATATACAGCAATCGACTTCTTTCCAATCATTCTGTAAAAGACTTTCTGCTCAAGATAACGCGGTCCCTAAATACTATTAAATGGGATCGGGACGAGAGGTACAGATTATACACACTCAAATGAGACTGGGTTGCAGCAAACTTAATGCCCACATGTATGAAGGTCATCTTTGTGAAAATGCTGCTTGCTCGTGTGGTTATCCTTGCGAGGACCCATCTCATTATTTCTGTTTTCTGTCCATTATATGTTAATATCAAACTGAATCTTTTAAACGGTGATTTAAATTAATCCATGGATATCAATACCCTATTATTTGGCAGCGATAATCTGAATATTTTCAACAGTCCATGACTATATTTTCAATTCAAATAGATTCGTCAAAGCTGGATACAAATTTTGAAGCCTCTAGCTGCAAAGGTTTGCTTTCAGATAAAGACGATAATCCGATATTTTCGTTTATGTGGTCATGGAAACCAGAATAATCATCGAAATATAGCCAATCACGATAGGCTAGTGCTTTATCACCCAACAATACTATATACCGGGTCTGAAGTGTCTAGCTGCAACAGTTTGTTTTCAAGAGCGTTAACGCTGTTATAAGGATATTTTCAGTGATGTTGCTCTGGGAATCATCAAAATCAAAATCAAAAACTTTTGATTTACCACCCAGCAATGCTGTGAATCGAAGATGAAGTCTCTAGCTGCAAAGAAATAGCTTTCAGATGACTAACCATAACTAAATGGAACCATGGTAGCATTGAGATATGCACCTGCCACACTACGCTGATAAACAGCTTGTATCACTGATGTTCCTGCTCTCCTTGTTCCCCCCGCTGATTCACATCGCATATTTCGCGCCTCTTGGCCGTAAGGGGGCGCTCTGCACAGGCCAACCACCAATGACCAATAAATATCACTCTTACGGAAGAGTCTTGGCAATATGAGTTGTCTCCCTTTTCAAACGTTCATATGTCGTTAACGGCAAAACTAACAATAAACGGACGGCAAAACAGCTCTAATTACGTTAATCTTGAGTTAAGAGTGAACAGATTTTTGGATAACTTCTCCATTGTTTAGTAAGGTTCGTCAACTGATTGCAAACATTTGTTCACTGATACCTTCAAATAATTAACAAATAAATCCCTGTAAATCTTGTTAATATCCCACTGATAAGACCACGCTTTATCGTCATGAGTATATAAGGAGATCAAGCTGCCTAGAATGGTAACGTAAAAACACCGTTCAATTGTTTCAGGTTTTCAATTGAATGTTATGGGGAAAAGTTCCTTTGAGAGATGCGGTAAAAGGGCGTGTCGCTGTAAAAATACTGGTATGGCTTCCACATTACGTGAGAGTCGTGATCTCACTATCATGAAAGCATGACGTAATTTCGATCACGTGAGGTAGTTAGCCAATCGTCGTTAGTATGAGGAATCTGGTTATCTCTGAGCTATTACGGCACGGCGATTGCGTAACCAGATAAAGCGCCTCCTTACGGTCAAGAGGCGCGAACTTGGCCATGTGAATCAGCGGGGGGAACAAGGAGAGTAGGGACGTCAGTGACACAAGCTGAATGGTATGAGCGTACTGCCACACTCGAAAAGAATCGGTCCAGCCATTCTTTCATTGCCCCACAGCAAAATCTCAAGGTTTTCCACCCAATCAAGTTTGAAGTCTTTAGCTGCAACGGTTTTGTTTCAAGACCGTTAAAGACATTATAAGGGTATTTCTTGTTATATTGCCAAAGAAACCACAACATGAGGATGAGACTCACAAAACCCCTCGGCTTCTCCAAACAATTGAGAAATATGCCGAGAATGTGCAACATATTATGGTTATATCTATTAATCATCCAGAATTGTCATTTTTAGAGCATATCATTAATTCTGCAGACTTTACAGCTACATTCAAGCATATATCACAGAAGGGGCATAACTTTGTAAAATAAGGCCCAAAGCGAATAATTCGTTTGGCTTCTACAATAGTAGACTAAAAGTAGATAAATAATTTGGTAGCTGTACCGAACACAGTTAGCTGTACCGAACGCAGGATAGAACTGATTAATACATTCAAGCATATCCAACATTATTACACCCGGAAAGGGGCATAACTCCATAAAATGAGAGCCGAGACGATGAATTCGTACGCATCTAGAATACAACTAGATAAATACTTTTCCAAAATTTAGTAGATGTACTGAACACGGATCTGCAGATATAACTTGCACACTCAAGTATATATCACAAAATAAATAGAGATTATTAGATCTAAAAAGGGTCATAACCCCATAAAATATGGGCCGAGAGGACAATTTTTTGTAGGCATGCAGAATACTGAATAAAATTACAACACATATAAGGGAAGTGGGAAGAGGTGCCGACATACTGACAGTCACATGACTTCACAGTATAGTCTTCCGGTTAACCTATTCTAAAGCACATACCAAGAAGCTAACGATTCGTGAAATGCGTTGTATCTCAGGTACGCTTTTATTGTACCTGTTCATGTGGCAACTTGGATGATATGACCACACGGCCCCTAACACCGGCACAAGTGGTATTAAATACAAATCTAGGGAGCTATGATGGAAATGCTCTGACAACTCGTATATTGGTAATTGGTGAGCAATTTTGCTTTGACAACTCGTACACTAGGAATTGGTGAGCTGTATCGTCGTCAGATGAAAATGACGGCATTTAACAGCAAATCGACAATAGCTGACAATAGTCAAACACAAGAAAATAGTAGTTTTCCTGCAAAAGGATTCCTTTCAGGCAAGAGAATTTTTCATGAAGGAAGAAGAAAGTGATGAAGTAAACCTTTGTTCTTGAGGTTATAAACAGTTATGAAGTTCATAAAGGACCACTCTCCCCGTTAAATTAGTAAATGTATGGTTTTTATTTCACAACAGTTTAACTAAATGTAGCTGTTTCAACCATGAGAGACAACTCCACAGGACAAATGCCATATACATGTAGGGGAGAGAATATTCCAACCTAACACATAATCAGCTAAAACTTGATTCAGTTTTGGGGGACTGTGACCTTCATCTTTAACAAATTGATCTCAAAATGTATGGCTCCTCTTTGCCATGCGAGTACGGTACATGTATATTCAAAGTTTGGTACCAATCCATACCTTGAAACTAGAGATATTGCATGGACAACAAATGTTAAAGGATGAATGGACAGAAGGCAACATCGCATTACACGATCTTGTCTTCGACAGGCATATGAAAATGTGACTTTTAATGATTTCTTGATTTTGGGATCACAGTTATTTTGACCCACATTTTGGTATGTAACACATGTCCCTCTAATGTATCTAATGGCAGGAAAAAAAGTTATTTTTAATGATTTCTTGATTTTGGGGTCACAGTGAACTTGACCTTTGACCTCGACCTAAATTTTGGTACACGACACATCATCTTCCTCCAATGTATCAATGGACACACAAACAATTTTGGGGTCACATTGTCCTTGACGTTCGGCCTTGACCTACATTTTGGTATATGGTAATTGATTACCTTCACGCATATATTACAAAATATGAAATTAATAAATCTGTAAAGGGGCATTCTCGAGCGTTTTTTTCCTGAAATGCGGTAACGGACGGATGTACAGACATGGCCACGGCAATAAACCATCCAAATGAACCCAATTTCAATCGACTCATGCTTCTCCAACCAACAATGTATACCAAATTTGAAATTTGGCTGCAACGATTTTGCTTCTAGATCGTTAAAGTCATGATAAGGATATTTTCCGTTATATTGCCATGGAAACCACAAACAAGAGCCCAAGGGGCTTCAATATACGCCCGTATATCTGGAATTACATTGGTCCAAATGTCAAGGTTGTTTAATAGCCTTGATTCCAATTGGTAGCTAACAATCCAGAGAAAGGTCTACAATTTTGTGCTTCTGAGAATGTAACATATATCACATCTTATATTGAATGATAAACTAAAATGGGCTTAACTCTTGGTAACTAGTTGACCTTGAAGCAAGAGCCGAGAGCTCACATATCCCACACTGAAATCGACAATAGTCAAACACAAGAAAACAGTAGTTTGCCTGCAAATGGATTCCTTTCAGCCGAGAGAATTTTTCATGGAGGAAGAAGGAAGTGATGAAGTAAACCTTTGTTCTTGAGTTTATAAACAGGTATTAAATTCATGAAGGACCCCTCTCCCCATTGAATTAGTAAATGTATGGTTTTCATGTCACAACAGTTTAATGTAGCTCTTTCAAACATGGGAGGCAACTCCACAGGACAAATGCCATATACATGTAGGGGAGAGAACTCCTATTGACCTTCACCTTTGACAAATTGATCACAAAATGTATGGCTCCTCTTTCACTCTTTGCCATGCGAGTAAGGTATACTCAAAGTTTGGTACCAATCATACCTTGAAACTAGAGATACCACATGGACAACAAGTGTTAATGGATGAATGGACAAAACGCAGCATCGCATTACAAGACCTCGTGTTCGACAGGCATATGAAAATGTGACTTAATGATTTCATGATTTTGGGGTCACAGTGATCTTGACCGTTGACCCACATTTTGGTATGTACCACATAAAGTCCCTCTAATGTATCTACCGGCAGAAAAAAAGTTATTTTTGATTATTTCCTGATTTTGGGGTCACAGTGACCTTGACCTTTGACCTGACCTACATTCTGGTACATGACACACCGTCTTCCCACAATGTAGCAATAGACTAAAAAATCAGATTTTTATGAATTTCATGATTTTGGGGGTCGCAGTGACCTTGACCTACATTTTGGTACGTGACAAACCGTCTCTCGGTAATTTCTCAATGGACACCAACAAATCAGGATTTTTAACAATTTCACGATTTTGGGCTCAGTGACCTTGACCTACATTTTCGTATGTGACACATCGTGTCCCCCTAATTTACCTACTGACACAAAAAATGTTATTTTTAATAATTTCCTGATGGTGGGGTCACAGTGACCTTTGACCGTGACCTAATTTTTATATGCGACACTTCATTTTCCCCCTATTGAATCCACTCACAAAAATTAGTATTTTTTAATGATTTCCTGATTTTTAGGTCAAACTGACCTTTGACCTCGATTCCGGGGTCACAGTGACCTTGACTATTTGACCTGGATCTAAATTTTGGCACATGACAAAACGGCTCCCCGTAATTTCTCAATGGACTAAAAAAATCATGATTTTTAATAATTTCACGATTTTGGGGACACAGTGACCTTGACCTTTGACCTTGACCTACATTTTGGTAGGTGACACATCGTGTGCTCCGAATGTATCTACTGATAACAAAAATGTTATTTTTAATAATTTCCTGATTGACCTTCGACCTTGACCTATTTGTTGGTATGCGACACTTCACTTCCCCCTATTGAATCCACTCACAAAAAATTAGAAATTATTAATGATTTCCTGATTTTTTAGTCACACAGACCTTTTACCTCGACATACATTTGGTAGGCAACACATCGTCCCCCCCCGAGGGCATCCACTCACCAAAAATTAGAACTAGATAGAAAACTGTCAATGATCAATGATTTCCTGATTTTAGGCAACAGCGACCTCTGATCTTGACCTCAACTTTTGGTACGCGACGCATCGTCTCCACCTAGCGTATCCACTCGCAAAAAAGTGCAACTGTGGATAGAAAACGTTCACAGATATAGACCGGACATGAACACTTCAGTGATTTCCTGTTTTTTTTAGGTCAGTGACCTTTGACCTCTGACTTCGACCTTCATTTTGGTACGCGACACATCGTCTCCCCGTAGGGTATACACTCGCCAAAAATTTGAACTGTAGATAGGAAACTGTCCCAGATATAGACCGGGTATGAGAACCGGACAGACGATCAGACGGACGGAAACCGCCATCACATAATACGTCCGCCTTTTGGCGGGCGTATAAAAAGTCATCGAAATGTACCCAATAGGCTCGTGCTTTACCACCCAAGAGTGTCAGTGTCGTGGCATGGTCACATCAGCATTTTGCCGATGGAATAAAAACAAAAGAAGGTTCTCTGCAGACTGTTTTTTGCCGATTTTATTTTATGCAGAATTTGTGTTTACATTTTCGGTTAGAGATTGATTCGACATTATAGCGAGGTAGTTATCACCATAGACACAAGAACAATACAAATATTAAGGTTCTGTAAAATCATATGCATTCCCAACTGTGGTTGCTATGACAGCCATTAAAAAAACTAGGCGAGCAACTCTCCATTTAATTTTCTACATGGTCCGTTGATGTCAACCCAATTGTGGGACTGTTATCACAAGGTTCAACTCTTTGGCTGCCAGAATAATTTCTCCTCCTTCCTCTAACTGGATACATTGCGTCCAGGATTACACCATCGAGAAACAGTGATACCTTTGTTAAAACAATTCGGCCTCAATTGTGCTCTTTGTCCGCTCAGGCTTTGACACATATTCGTAGGATCTCACGCAAAGAGTTAGCTTTGTTCGTTCACACAGATGAACAATCTCGCGTTTTTGCGTTTGGGTGTGGTACGCGATTATACAAAACGAGATAATCCTAGTTTAACCCCGATGACGTCATAATGCATTGACCGTAATTTTCACTTCTTCCTGAGGTACCCATTGATGTTCCAAGTCGCATTGTACCTGTAAAACACGAAGTAAATAGTAGACATAAGTAACATTCTGGATTGACATAGTAATCTCTTAAACTCATTGATGCCACAACAAAGAGCTTATTTAATCTAGTCAAGGGATCAGTACTTATCTGGTGCAAACACATCACATATGATATATCTTCGTTTCCATGCGGAACTGAGGATCCATCGTTTGCACATCAACCAAACTGAATAAAGTGAAGTTATTATTTCTACCATTTATATTACGCCCGTCAACACCCGGCGGTGGTGGTCTGCCGAGAGAGGCAGGTTGGCTTAGTGGGTGTATGTAAATTTAGGATTGGGTTTGTGACGTCATTGGTGACGTCATCAGTAGGAGTAGTAACCAAAGTGGGCCTTTTAGTGTGTGAAGGAAGGTGTTTGGTGTACAGATGGACCATCTCTGGTCCGAATGGACCGTGTGGTGTGTCATCTTTTAGCTCTATGCATGTCGACGACGGATGGTATGGTTTTTCTTGGAAGTAGCATCGTTCAACGCATGCCCAGTTGGGAAGTGGTCATTTTGGACGTGGGCAATGACATGTTTGGGCAGCCAAGGGACCCAGCTTTGGTCCAAATGGATCGGTTGGGGTATTCTTGTGAAGCTTTCATGGGATAGAGTCAGACTGGCGTGATTTTATTGGAAGTCGCGCCAATCTGCGCATGGGAAGATGTAGTAAGTAAAGTGTTCATTCTGGAGGTGCGTGGGTTTGTGTTTGAACGATTGAGGGACCATTCTTGGTCCGAATGAGTCGTGTGAGGTGTCAAAGTGAAGCCCTCGGGTGTAAACCACGATCTGGGACGTTACTGGTGACGTTGTTAGAAGGAGTAGTAGCCAAAGTGGACATTTTGGGGGTGTGTAGGAAATGAACCATCCATGGTCCGAATGCGTCGTGCGAGGTGTCATCTTGTAGCAACACACACCAACGCGAAGCTCAACGCTTCAACGCCCTGGTGAATTAGACCTGAAGCGATATTTCCTAGATATTCCATGGAATTGACACTAATTCATCGAAATGCGGTGCCGCCCGTCAATGCCTGTCGTTACGCCTTAACGCCCTAGCATAACGCCTTGACACCATCATATAGACCGGTGAGAGAACCGGTGAGAGAACAGCTGTGGGAGCCGCTTTGGGTATGTTGCGTTGCTCTTGTCCAATCAGAAGTCCACATTTGGGGCTGCATCTGTCACATTCGTTTTTGCCCGTTAGATGTATTCTCAGCTGCTCTTGTCCAATCAAAATCCCTTCTTTGAGAAAGTTCAATGTTCGGTCATTTTTGCTCTGATCCGTATGTTCTAATCCTCGCCGGGCAGGCCAGGATATTGTTCAAGCAGCATGTCTTGAAACAGTTGTTTGCGCATTATGATTGCATTTTCTAAGGCCTCGGTGGGTGGTAGCCCCATATCCTCTTACAAGCGGTATCAGTGTGAAGCATTCGTGGGAATATATTTGGTCTTCCGAAATTTTTGGGGAAACCCCCGTTCTATTTATAGATCATTTAGTAGTGGAGAAAAGGGAATTTCGGAGGTGCAATGGAGAGCGTTTGAAGGAGATAAGGGCCTTTTTCCATCCGGCTACATGGTAGAGTTCCTGTGATGGGAGTGTGTGTGTGTGCGTGTGTGTGTGTGTGTGTGTGTGTGTGTGTGTGTGTGCGTGCGTGAATGCCTATATGTACAGACACCACCATCACCACCACCACCACCATCACCATCACCACCAACACCACCACCACCGGGCGTTGACGCCCGTCAACGCCCGGTGATGGTGGTAGCTTCCGAGCCAAGAGCTCCGCCCCACGGAAGCTACCATCGCCACCGGGCATTGACGGGCGTCAACGCTCGGTGGTGGTGGTGGTGTCTGTACATATAGGGATTCACGTACACACACACACACACACACTCCTACACACACACACACACACACGCACACGCACACTCACTCACAGGTAACTCTACCAAGTAGCCGGATGTAAAAAGGCCCTTATGCCATCCAAACGCACTTCACTGCACCTCCCAAACTCACTTTTCTCCACTACTCCGAAATGATCTATAAACAGAACAGGGGTTCCCCCGCAAAAGAAAATTCCCGGAAGAGCAAATATATTCCAACGAATTAAAAGAGGATATGGGGCTACCACCCACCTAGGCCGTGGAAAATGCAATCAGAATGAGCAAACAACTGTTTCAGGACATGTTACTCGAACAATATTCTGGCCTGCCCGGCGAGAATTAGAACATACGGATCAGTGCAAACATGACCGAACATTGAACTTTCTCAAAGGACGGCTTTTGATTGGATAAGAGCAGCCGAGAATACATCTAACGGGCAAGAACGAGTATGGCAGAGGCAGCCCCAAAAGGGGGCTTCTGATCGGACAAGAGCAGCGCAAAATATCCAACGCGGCTCCTCCAGCGTGGGTATGATGTGCGGGAGGGGATAATAAAATGATTGAACTGTCATACTTGCTGTTGATGTTGTTCTCTCACCGGTCTATATCATGGCGTCAAGGCATCATGCTAGGGTGTTCTGGCGTAACGACAGGCGTCACCGCATTTCGATGAATTAGTGACATTTCCATGGAATATCTAGGAAATCCTCCCTTCAGGTCTAATTCCAGGGCGTTGAAGCGTTGGGCTTGGCATGGGTGGGTGTTGCTACAAGATGACACCTCACAGGACGCATTTGGACCACCGATGCTCCATTTCTACCCAAAACATCTTCCTTCACACTCCCAAAATTCTCACTTTTGCTACTACTCCTACTGATGACGTCAGCAATGATGTCTCATATGATCTGGACATCCCTCCAATCGGGGTTTACACCCGACGGCTTCACTTTGACACCTCACAAGACTCATTCGGGCCAAGAATGATCCCTCAATCGCTTAAACACACACCCACACACGTCCAGAATGACCACGTTACTTACTACACTCCAACCGCCTATGCGCATATTGGCGCGACTTCCAATAAAAACACACCAGTCTGACTCTACCCCATGAAAGCGTCACTAGCATCCCCCAACCGGTACAGTTGGACCAAACATGGGTCCCTTGGTTGCCCAGCATGTCATTGCCCCCGTCCAAAATGACATCTATCGTTACCATTGCCCAACTGGGCATGCGTTGAACGATGCAACTTCTAAGAAAAACCATACCATTCGCCGTCTACATGGAGAGAGCTAAAAGACGACACCCGACACGGTGCATTCGGAACCGGTATGGTCCATCTCTCCCCCAAACACCTTCCTTTACACCCTAAAAGGCCCACTTTGGCTACTACTCCTACTGATGACGTCACCAATGACGTCATAAACCCAATCCTAAATTTGCATACGCCCACTAAGCCACCCTGCCTCTCTCGGCAGACCACCACCACTACCGGGCGTTGACGGGCGTCAACGTCCGGTGGTGGTGGTGTCTTCTGATGACGTCACCAATGACGTCATAGACGAAGTGGACATCGTTCAAGTCTATACCACGAGAGCTACACTTTGAAACCTCACGCGACGCATTCGGACCAAGGATGGTCCATCTCTACCCCAAGCACCTTCTTTCACACTCCCAAAATGACCACTTTCTATACTACGGCAAGATTGCACATGCGCATGCGCAGAACGATGAAAATGGACGCTGGGGTCAGTGGGAGATGACTCTTGCGGAACCGTCACGTCACCGGTAGTGATGTCACCCGAAGTGACCCGGATGTAACCCAGAGGTCACGTGCCCGGATTTGACGTCATCCTTCAGAAATAGTACCCCGTTAAATTTCACCCGGTACGGTACCTGAACTTTTCGAAAAATTTCACCGCTTAGCTCCGAGACCCCTCTCATTGTGTTCAACGTAGTGAGACGAGAAAAACAAGGTGTCACAACCCATACCGCAAATGCCCAGGAGTGGGTTTCACAGTTGGACCAACATTGTCCACTGAGCCAGTATGGGACTATATCCAGACCAACGCGGTACCCGAACTTCTAAAAAAAAATCACCGCTTGGCTTCGAGACCACTCCCATCGTGTTCTACAGCTCGAGACGAGACAAACAAGATCCTAAAACCCATACCGCAAGTGTCCAGGAGTGGGTTTCCCAGTGGGACCAACATTGTCCACTGAGCCAGTATGAGCCTATTTAGGCCGACCTGAACTTTTCAAAGAATTCCATCGCTTAGCTCCGAGACCCCTCTCATCGTGTTCTACGTGGTGTGACGAGAAAAACAAGATCCCACAACCCATAGTAAAAGCCACAAGAAAAATAAATAAATGACCGCCCCTTTACCCCATTCACGATATAGATTCACAGTTACTAGGGTCACGGGGAGATAACTCTTGCTGGACGTGACGTCACCCGTGAAAAAGTACCCCGTTAAATTTCACCCGGGGGGACCCTTCTCAAAGAATAGTTCCCCGTTAACTTTTACCCGGGGGGCCTCCACAAGGAATATTACCCCGTTAAATTTTACCCGGGGGAAAAAAATTTTTGAGCATCATTTTTGCGACAGAATTTCACCTTTATATACTACTAAGGCTATTACTGACATACAAATGAGGTTGCCATGAACTCCTGCTGTAAATTTGCGGTGAGCATCGCGAAAATCTCGACGCAAACATCACTATGAACATCCGGCGATATTGATGCGAACATTACAGTAAACGCACGCCAAGATTGACAGATGAATTATGTCATAGGGTAAATCTGGAATTCTGGATACGCTGGTGCAGGGTGACCCAAAGTCACTAGCGAGACTAACACTACGCATTCTGTAATTCAGACGACACTTATTGTTATGATAGTATGGATGAAGTTTAAATTAGTGGTCTCAAATTGTCAAGGTAATTGTTATTTTGTTCAAATGCCATTTTTGTGACTACATATGCCTACACTTGAACTGCTTCTAGAAAAATGTTCTGATCTGACTTTATACTATTACTTTAGAACTGGGAAAATGACAAATTTGATTGCATACGTATATTCCAGCGCCTACATGATGTGTTATAGAAAATACATATACATGTAGCCCTAAGTTGGCTACAGTATGTAATGTATAACCGGATGTTCATGATTCAAGAAACTTCTTTCGATGCAGTTCCAGGTAGAGTGGATTATCTTACGTTCTAGGATCATGCAAACTTCAATTGTTTTTTTTCTGGTGGTCACTGCAACTTTTTGAAGAGATGAACTTCCGTGAGATGTGGTGCAAATTTTTAGAAAGATAAACGTTCGTGAAATGTGGTATGAGTCACGTAACATTAGCGTGCTTGTTCGGTACACCGGTTCTCGTCAGATCACCGAAGTTAAGCAACGTTTAACTCGGTCAACACTTGGGCGGGTGAGCGGGTGCTGTACTGGCTAGGCTGATCAGTGTTCAGGATAATAGGAACTGCGGACACTCTCGTGTTCTGGCACATGTAGGCACCGTCGTGATAGAACTGAAAATATGTTGAAATCCACGTTAAATCCTACTCACTCACTCACCCAGCTCGACGGTTAAGATTTTTTCGCGGCATTATTTTGACCGCGATTCGCACGCCAGGGAATCGCGTTCAACGCTGAGTTATATATTTCTACCCTGTACTGTACCCTGTATTTCTCCATTTCTTCTAATTCCTCGATCATTGCCATACGATTTGTGCATGGAACTAATAAAAATCCGGTCGCTTGAGGCATAGAAATTCCATGAGGGGAATTAGTGCATAATTAAGATGAGAATTCCACGGAATTCCGCAACTTTCACAAGTATTTCTCCGTAAAAGTGCTGCATTCACTTTAAATTCTGACGGACAGGAAATAATATTTTGCGAAATTTTCTACGGAATTAATCCAAATAAAATGATTCGACATCAATTGTATTTCACGGCATGCACATCGTCTTGCTAAGTCTTGCTGTGAGTTTGCTGCGAACAGGTCATTCGTGGAGAATACGCCGTAAACTGTTAGTGGCTAAGCCCAAGTCCCACTTAAGCGAAAATGTTTACGAAACTTTGCGATGTATTGGTCGTAATGTTTCGTAATAAATCGCTTTACAAAAGCCGATTTTTCCCGTCATTTGGGGCGAATAGATACGACATGTTTTACGAATAATTACGACTGTTTGCGATGCAGTTACAAAGAAATACGATACTTTTACGACAGTTAGAGATATTCGCACCCAAATTTAGGCGAATCAGAGCGAAACAGTTGCGAATATGTGCGATGTATTTGCGAACATTTACGAAGTGCATACGACTACTTGCCATTATTTCACGATGTCTTGCGAATACGTACGAAGGTTTTACGACGTTTTTAGGACGTTGTTATGACAGGTTGGGTCAAATATTTACGATTTCTTCGTATACAATCGTTTCCTAAGTAAAGCCCAAGTCCCACTTAGGCGAATTCCTTTACGAAGCTTGACGATTTAAGATCGTAAGTATTGGTAAGATTCTCGCAAGCTATTCGTAAAGACATTCGCCAATTTCAAAATGTTCAAAAAATTCGCCAAGCAATGCGATTTTGCTTTAAGTCTCAAATATTCGTAATTTTATCGTAAACAATCGTAAGTCGTCGTAACTACGTTGTAGTGCATCGTAATTAAGTAGTAATTTAATCGCCTTATTTGTAACAGTTCCGTTAATAATCGTCAAGAGAAAAATAAACAATAATAGTTACGATAACTTACGACAGGAAACGATGGTATACGAAGTAATCGTAAACATTTTACCCAAACTGTCATAACAACGTCGTAAAAACATCGTCAAACCTTCGTACGTTTTCGCGAGACATCGTGAAATAATGGCAAGTAGTCGTATGCACTTCGTAAATGTTCGCAAATACATCGCACATATTCGCAACTGTATCACACTGATTCGCCTAAATTTGGGTGCGAATATCGCTAACTGTTGTAAAAGTATCGTATTTCTTTGTAACTACATCGCAAACAGTCGTAATTACTCGTAAAACATGTCGTATCTATTCGCCCCAAATGACGGGGAAACCGGTTTTTGTAAAGCGATTTATTACGAAACATTACGACCAATACATCGCAAAGTTTCGTAAACAACTTCGCTTAAGTGGGACTTGGGCTTTATCGTAACTATTAGTATTTATTTTTCATTTGACGATTATTAACGGAACTGTTACCAATAAGGCGATTAAATTACGACTTAATTACGATGCATTACAACGTAGTTACGACGACTTACGATAAAATTACGAATATTTGAGATTTAAGGCAAAATCGCATTGCTTGGCGAATTTTTTGAACATTTTGAAATTGACGCGGCGATAAAACCGTGGCGACGATTTTCTTACGAATTGAAGCGATGGCTTACGAATCATGGCGAATGTCTTTACGAATAGCTTGCGAGAATCTTACCAATACTTACGATCTTAAATCGTCAAGCTTCGTAAAGGAATTCGCCTAAGTGGGACTTGGGCTTTAGTGAACTACTGTGACCATTCACACAATATTCGCAATAAACGCATGTTACCGGACAGCTTTGTTCTCAAATAGGTCACATCTACATTCGCAACAGGCTGTATTTTTTCACCTTTTCTAACCTTGCATAGAGCTTGCATTATCTTTGATAAAAGCTCTCATTCGTTACTTGATTTTAAGAGCTATTATGGTTGGTTGGTTGGCTGGTTCATTATACTTGGTGGGCTATCTATACTTCCACTCGCATATTTAGCACTGTGGCTGACCTGCTAAACATCAGTTAAATTGCACTGCTTGAACAACACAGGTTTCTCGATATTTTTAATCTTCCAGTTAGAGGACTATAGAGATCATTTCATAACATTAACCCTGTATTTTCTGGGAGAAATTATCACCCCTTGTCTTGACTGCGGCTTCGGAAATATTTAATAATTAAAAATGCGGAAAATCGTTAAAAAAAAATATTGCGGCCGTCTTGGACTGTTTCTACATTTTGTTTACAGTTTGACCCAAATACAGTTTGCCACACACACACACCCCAAATCGCCCAGGCTATTAAGATTAAAGAAAGATAGGATCTTCGAGATTTAAAAAAAAAATTGCCAAGTCTAAATTCCCCAAAACGCCCCTTATCATTATAATGACCAAAGTTTGAGTGACACAATGATACAATGAGACATGAAATGATTAGACATACATTTCTTTTCTTTTTTTAAAATGTTTTTAATGACCAAGAACTCAAATTTAGCGCTTCAATTTCACACAGTTCGGCATGTGACAGAGCGATTTTCTTTCTCGGGCAAGGTGATCCATCATATGTATTAAAATAGTCGTAAATTGATTTCATACGCCCAAATATGCATGCCTAGAATATCGTCAATAACATGTATAAACATCAAAGAAGCATCATAATTCAGTAAAATAGGGATAAATATGTTGCTATTTAGCATACAAAATATTTAATTCGACATTTTCTTTGCAGATCTCCACAGAAGAGATCTGCTTTATCAAGCCGCCTTACTCTAATACCCAGTCGCATTCTTCTCGAGAAATCGCGAGAGAGTTGATAATTTGATAAAAGTGCGAGAAAAAAACCTCCAGATCATTCGTCAATTTACATCAAATTTAGACAACAAAGAGGGTAGTAAAGTGAATTTCGGTCAGTAGCCCTCCCAGGTGAATGGTTCTGCATTTCGATCTCATGTTCTGAAAGCATTTGTCGATGATAATGGGTGAGCACAAAGGTGCATAGCTAAATGACATTAACTCTCTAGACCATGTGGCAACAACAACAACACGTTGAATGACTGTCTCATTCAGACTGGCTTTGACTGACAGGTGTTCAATTTTGTGCAAACGGTTAATGCATGGAGACCGGAAAAAGTTCACCTGAGCAGGAAGAAATGTGAAACGCCATTTTTCTGAACAATCAAATTTGTCTGACCACATGTAGTATTCTATATTCCAAAAACTTCAAGTAGGTCATTCTCGTGTGTCCTCAACGAAGAGATGATTTAGCTTTATTCGTGAGTTAAACAGTCACTACATTTCTTCAATTTCCAAATTTTACATCCAGAAATCCACAAATTTTTGGTCCATTTTGCTACATAGTCATTTTTTGAGTTAGTTCAAAGAAATAGTCCTATTTCGTTGTGTTTTATGGTGTTTTCTATCATTTTGAGATGAAATTATCTACGCTTGATAATTTAGTGCCTTTTTGAAATTTTCAACCCCAAAAACATGTCAAAATCTCTAAGATAATCCTTCCCCTTAACCGAAATTTAATGTGTCCGTTCTACTAAAGTTTCTTATGTTTCACTTGCGCTGTGAAGCACAAGGACAATTGCAATGTGAAGGGCAAGGACAATTGCAATGTGAAGGGCAAGGACAATTGCAATGTGAAGGAAAAGTACAATTGCAATGCGAAGGACAAGTACAATTGCAATGTGAAGGACAAGGGCAATTGCGAGGGTCGACATGTCGATCCTGAACATCGCTGCTAAAAAAGAGAAATGGACCTACCCGAACATATCCGTGTAGAACGTATCCACCATCCAGTCGTTTGGATATTTTTCCATGAAGGATCTCAGTGTGTTCATTTTATCAAGTCCCCATGGGATGTAAGACTTGTTAACATCAAACTCATCGCTCATATAGTAGGAAAAGTCGGGATTGGTGTCTTCCACTACCATGTAGTCACCCGTCTTCATATAGGCTTGAAAATGCTCCAAGACACCGTCCACGTTAACATGAGCATCTTCCATTATCAGCCAAGGGTGTGGCAGTTTCTGGTAAAATAAAAATATCAATATTAGTATAATTTAACTGCGTAAATTGTTGTCTGTATATTCTTCATGGTGAATTCATTGAAAGTGAAGGTATCATTTGCCGTGTCAGTGACTTAAGGGCTCGGGGTCCCATGGATATTATAGGTATCATTTGCCGTGTCAGTGACTTAATGGCTCGGGGTCCCATGGATATTGTAGGTATCATTTGCCGTGTCAGTGACTTAAGGGCTCGGGGTCCCATGGATATTGTAGGTATCATTTGCCGTGTCAGTGACTTAAGGGCTCGGGGTCCCATGGATATTATAGGTATCATTTGTCGTGTCAGTGACTTAAGGGCTCGGGGTCCCATGGATATTATAGGTATCATTTGTCGTGTCAGTGACTTAAGGGCTCGGGGTCCCATGGATATTATAGGTATCATTTGCCGTGTCAGTGACTTAAGGGCTCGGGGTCCCATGGATATTATAGGTATCATTTGCCGTGTCAATGACTTAGCATGGCCTTCTCTGTTTCGTACAAAAAAACGAGGGAGTATTCCAATGTTGTAGAGGTCACAGGCTGGAATTCTCCTCAAAACTTGATTTTAAAATTGAAAAAGCCATTTTTTTAGATTGTCTTGATATAAATTCAGTCCAAAGATTGATAGAAAATCAGAATGGATGAATTCATAATTTTTTTTTTAAATTAGTGGTGGATTGGTGATGACATCATGCACTTCGGAACGAGGCTATCATTTGGGCGCCATTTTTGTAACTCTGACAGATGACATATTACATTTAAATCGAGCTGGCGATGATAGTATAATTTCCACTTTTTTGAAAGCTACTGGAGTTACTTGACAGAGTCGTAGTGAATACACACATCTCATTTGCGTAGTGGATGCATGAGCCGTCAGCGGAAGTTGATGTATTTTGTGAAAAATGAGCCCACATGTCAGCGTTGTTGTTGTTGTTGAATACAGGTCAGTGAGTCAAAATTTATTTTCAACGCTCAGATGTTTTGGCCTAAAAATATTCCTGAGATACATAGAAATATTTTGATATATGAAATATGAATAGGCTCTGTGTTTAGGGCCTTCTCTGAGCGAGGCCCTAAATGCAGGCCTTTTCACAGCAGCCTCCTAACATATTATAGTTAACTGCCCCTTAAGGGTTCGGGGTCCCATGGATATTATAGGTATCATTTGCCGTGTCAGTGACTTAAGAGCTCGGGGTCCCATGGGTATTATATGTATCATTTGCCGTGTCAGTGACTTAAGGGCTCGGGGTCCCATGGATATTATAGGTATCATTCGCCGTGTCAGTGACTTAAGGGCTCGGGGTCCCATGGATATTATAGGTATCATTTGCCGTGTCAGTGACTTAAGGGCTCGGGGTCCCATGGATATTATAGGTATCATTTGCCGTGTCAGTGACTTAAGGATATTCACAGTATGATGGAAAATATTTTGAAAATATGTTTTTGAATTCGCCAAAAGTACTGTGGGGTTGAATATTCATTATTAATGTCAGATAGGGATTTAAACCCAAGTCATTGCATCAAGCCAGTAACTGCAGTCTATTCAGGAAACATGTCTTTGAAATGTTAATGAGTGGCAGGTTGCCAGCAGCTTCGGACAAGCTTGATTAGCAGAAGCTTTTGTTCGGGGCTTTGTGTATTTGCATAAAAATTGGGACCTGAATTTTACAGGTGATCTGAATTTACAATTGATTCCTCCAATATTTCCCAGTTCTTTCCTCCAGCTTTGGAGTGCACCTATCCTAAGTGTCCTCTATCAGTTTACATTCTGTCTGACAGTACAAGTATTGGGGTGAAATCTGAAGGCTAATTTAGTCAGAGCAAAACGAGACTGACAAAAATCATGAGCTTGATCGGTGGGCACGAAGTTCATACAAATCCTCGATGGATCTCCAAAACACCCATGTATGCCCCCCACCAACCCCGTCTTACATAACTTCTCTGGTCCCTTGAAATCAAAAGAGGTAGAGTTAACATTTCGTCCGCTAGAGGGCACTGAAATACTCACTCTTCTTCTCCCAATACTCATAACATTATTCACTAATTTCAAATCATATCCAGCCTTCCATCTTTCCACCCCGTTAATACCCCGTGTATGAAGAAACAAACAACATAACCGAGGGACGGGAATCCATCATCCCTCCCATTCATACCGTAAAAATCTACAAATTTCACCTCGAGTAATATGTATCCACGAATGGACAAACCGTCCATCAGCAGAACCTCATAATTCTAACTTATATCCGGGATATTGTCGATTCTCCGCCCGCAAAGCGCGTGAATAAGTCCACTGGAAGGTTAAGCGCAAATGCCGGGATTTTTGTGGCTACAAAATGTGGCTACATTTGTAGCCATATTTTTTAAAATGTGACCACATTTCTCTATAGGGAGTGTAGCCACATTTCAGACAATGCCTTGTTACCTGCGGCACGCAGGTCTACGGGAGGCTCGCGTTGTTGTTGTTCTTGTTGTTCTTGTTGTTCTTCTTGTGACTTTTTGAAATGCGCATGCGCTAAGAGAGTGTGATCTCTGCCACACTTTTCTTTTCAACCTCCAATCTCACATGACAACACTGCATTCAAGCGCGTTTGAATTCATTTGCAACTATATTGGGTGGAATGAATTATTGCTTCGTTAATTTCCGGATTGGATTTATTATACATGAGAATAGTGTGAATAACGTCAAAGGACCTACGAAGTAGGGTAGGCATTAGGATTCCGACACGCACTGGACTCTTGGACCCCCAGTTGAAATCCTGCCAATATTAAGATGGGCACGGCCCAAGTTAGAATCACCAGTGATTTTAATCAAAAATCAAGAGAAATTTTCATCAAAAGTAGGTCAGCTCGAAACGTGCTGGCAACAGTCCCCTAATGCACCTTCATGCCCAGTGTGAATAACGTCACAGGACATAAGAAGTAGGGTATGCATTAGGACTCCTACGCACGCTGAACTCGTGGACCCCCAGTTGAAATCCTGCCTATATTAAGATAGGCACGGCTCAAGTTAGTTTCACCAGTGATTTTAATTAAAAATCAACAGAAATTTTCATCAAAAGTAGGTCAGCTCGAAACATGCTGGTACCAGTCCCCTAATGCACCTTCATGCCAAAAATCAAGGTTCTAATATCAACGGTAACACTCAGATATAACATATCTCTCAGATATAACATATATATATATATTAATATGTTCAATTGTTTCTCTTGTTGTATTCCTCTTAAAATTTTGTACTCTGCCTTTGACTGGTGTTTGTACAACAAAATATTGAATCTTGAATGCTTATTTTGCCGACGAAAGGATTCAGATGGACTCACCCATTACCGGACAATTTCAAATGGTAGCCCACTTGGAAGAGACAGAAATGACTATGTAGTATTTAATGAGTTAGACACCCCTGTGCGCGAACAATACCTCGCAGTCGTGCAGTTATATTGTGCACTTTCGGTTACAAGCATGACATTTGGCAAATAGCTATTTTGAATGATTCTCTTTCGGAACACAGCCTCTCTATCCTCATTCTCGCAAGCCAGGGCCTTGATTCGCTGGTATTGATGTTCCCGTCCTCTTCCGCACTCACAATCCCTTTAGAATAGCATAAATCACTTCCGTAAATTCAATATCAGCAGACAATGCGCAGAAACATATTGCATTTGACATCATTCTCTCAAGTCAGAGCCCATTTCTGCTAGAATTTACTGGTTCTATACAAAATTCTATACGTTACTTTGTCAGTGAGTTTTACGTATGGAATTACGTCATATATAGCAGATACTGGCCATAAAAACGATCTAGTTGACCTCGTGGCCAAAAGCTCGGGCCTTTGTTTTCCTGGAGGGGTTTTTGAGTTTGATTTTGATACTTAGATACCTTTCACATTGACTTCGCACTTGAATCACCTTCGGAATGACTTAGTGACAAACATATTCGCGAATTGAGTATAGGAAGATATCCATAGATACTGACTAGAAATGTTTCTTGTTTGCAGAATTTGATTTTAAAGAAAAGAAATTCATAAAATTAGCAACCTTCGAAAAGGCTTGGCCGAAAATGTCAGATGAGATGATATTTCTTAAGAATGAAATAGTTAATCATTTATATAGAAGAAGCAAGCCATGTCTTGGTATTGACTTGCTGCGTGGAAAATAGTGGCAAGGAATTTAGTTCGCAGATCATAACGAACGTAAATGCAGAAACCTAATTAATTATTTTAATCGAATATCAAGACTGTAACAGGCCTCAATTTGAATAGTGAAAAAGTGTCATTATGCCTCTTGGACAGTTCGATAAAGCCTCAAATCCCATTCCGTAGTTTCACAGATCGAGGTGATAGATCTGATACTAAATTTATTGAAAAATAACTTTGAAGGAAATCTAAATTTTCCATTTTGATCGGCAAATTAAGCGAGAAGGGAGACTGAAGAGCGCAGATTTTCGCGCTATGACTAAATCCTCGAAATTTGTTTGGATTTCCAAATATTTGAAAGCCTTCTTGATTTGCAAAAAGTAACGACTGAACCGAATGTTTTGAAACTTGGCATACACGACACTTGTACCAAAACATTGCCAAAGCGATCATGGTGAGTTCGTCTGTCAAATCGTCGGATTTTGAATGGGGAAAGTGAATATATCTATATGGTATCAGAACTATTACGCAACCCCTCAGGGATTCATTGACGTCCGTTTTTACTACCGTTAAACGGTAGAAAAAAAATGTCAAAAACTGAATATAGACAGCAAAAAACTCAAAAGTGTACGTTTTGGACAAGAAATACTCAATGTTTTTGACGAAAACTCAATACTGGAAATGGTGCAAATTATTTTAGTGATGTGAAAATCTGAAAATCATCGCCGATCCTTCGACAATTTGTCTTCGAACGTTTGGGGATTCCCAGTTCTAGATATAATTTCCGTCTTTCTTGCCGATTATACCTCACCATGGGCTCTCAGTTACTATCCATACTCGACGGAGGCAAAAAATACGGTTTCGGAGATTAATTTTCGGGACCGGGAATTGCCGATTCAATGACATCACCTAATCAGAATTCGTTAGCCAATGAGCATCAAGAAATTATCGGGGCCGAGTTAAATATAGCTCCACGAGACTAGAGGTGGCGGGATTTGTTGACAGTTCCTTTGTTCTAAAGTTCGACGGCGACCATGCGATGGACGTAAAGAAGTCCGAGTTCAAGACATCATTCTGCATGACAGCTGCTACATCTTACGTGAAAATCCGCTGATGTCTGCAGGCCAAGAAAAAAATTATGTCTGTTTCCGGTTACCCGACCGAGTCTAGATAAATCGTGCGACTCTAAAAATGTTATCAACGAAATCACTACCAAGGCCGCGTTTTACGACAACAACAACAACAACCGTAAAGCGGCGCGCCCATTGACTTGTCAGCATACCGTAAAGTGTGACTGGAGCAGACCGCATGGCATGGCGGCAGGTTGACGATCTTTTCAGGAAATAAAACCCCTACTTCTAGGTCGGGAATCGAGAAATCAGCAACCTGTTTACGCTTCAGTCGACTTGATCATGTTTACCAGCACAATTTTAAACATATTCTCCATCAACTTCGAAAGGAATCTACTGATTTTATGGCTTGAAATGACGTTTGTTAAAGCAGTGTTTAGCGGACACGGCAGCTTGCAAATGGTGTTCCGTTTTCAGCGAAATCGGCAACGACACAGTCAAAGTCGCCGTCAAAGTCTAACCGACCGCTAAAAAATCCACAATTTCCCGGACTTGTTTTATTATGAATGCATTGAAATAAACCCCCAAGATTCAAGCAAGTAATAATTCTTCTGTTTTCGAGAAATGGCGTGTTCAAATCGTTGTACTGTTGTACAGTCCCGACTCACGTCTCGTTTCTCAAATTGCTCGAATTACATAGGCGCTGGTACAAACCTCCATGATGTTCAAATTAATTTCCCATTTCATGTTATGTTGTATTTTTTCTTCAGGCTTTTCCAGAAAATAAGTCCACTCTCCATATGGAAGGCACTGAAATTCCACATGGAATTTTGTATTTTTCACTAAAAATCCTTGAAATTCTACAGGAAAATTTCATCATTTCTGGGCGGAAATCCTTGGAATATATTGTTTTGCATATCAAGTTAATAAATTAAAACGATACTCGTTTTGGTGGTAAACAGCAGTCAAACACATTATTGGCAATTCTTATTTCCATAATATCAGTACAATAACTGGTTTCAGCAGAGCCTATTGAAATATAAAGATTTGCTGGATCCAGTAAAGATAAAAATACCAACGATATATATTTGGAGGGTATCTCCCCCCCTTTATCTTTTGGGGGATAAGATCTTTTGAATATCTGAAAATATGGGGGGATGTGTTTCTGGGAGAATATGTTAAAGTGGTTGGGAATGTTATACAATCAAGAATATATTTGTAGACCATTGTATATGGGACAGGAGTACTGGACATCAAAATAAAATTTATTTCCAAAATAAAATTTTTTTTGGCCCTACCTACTCTATTTTTTTCTGGCCCGTACAAAAACAGACATATATTTTTTTTGGCCTGATGTAAGGATTTATAGCGTCCCTTGCAAGCGTTATATGATAATTATCTTTGAATGTTTATGATAGTTTGTGATCTCTTACCGCTGTTGTTGTCTCTAAAAAGTTGAAACACGAAGTCCAAGGGAGATAACTTTGTTATATCAAATAATCAAGTTGAGAACAAAAAAGTTTGATTTCCTACAAACATTACCATGGGCTTGGAATCGATATTTTTAGCTTTGTTTATTTTTCTTCACATAGTCCTTATAGTACCAGTGGACTAGACTGGATCAACAAGGTTCTTTTCTATCAAACAATGTTTTTAATTAATGTCCCTATTTAATCTCCCCATTTTATCTGTCAAGTTAGACACTTACCCATAGAAAACTTTTTCAAATTTTATTTCGTTATTTCATTATAAAACACGTTACCAGCTTCACCTGGATGAGTTATTTATCATGTTTAATTATATTTGGATTTTACAGTGAAAATCTGTATCAGAGGTGAAGTGTGCCAGACGCATTGGACAGTTTTTGTAGCTCACCTTAGTACTACAGAAACTATTTGTTAATATCTTAATTGGTAGGGTGGTAAAAACATTCAAAAACTCAATATCAACTTGTGGGTGGGCCGTAAAAACTTAGAAAAACTCAATTTGAGCATAAAAAGAACTCAATATTTTAATTTGGGTAGAAAAAATTTGGACTTCTATGAATCCCTGCCCCTACAACTGTGGGTTACAAGTTGAAAATTACTTCCCTCGGCATAAAAACACAGGCAGATGGCGCTTTTTTCTACAATTACCACTACCTCCGCTGATATATCTTTCACTGTATTATCACCACTGCCGCAGGTTTTGACTACAATGTAGTCATTTCTCACTTGTTTATGATAAATAACAAACTGAAATGGCTCGGCAAACACGAATAGTCTGTAAATGTAGCCACTTTCCATGCAGACGAACTTCAAGAATAAGAAAAATATGTGTATTTGTCCAGGCCTTGCACTCACCTCGCATTTATCGATTGATGTCGGATTTATCGGAACCCACACGCTTGTCGCAGAATTGGGATATGATTACATCCTATAACATCGTAATCTGCACGCAAAGACGTTACGAGTAGCTCAAAACGAAAGTGGTCGCTCTGGCTTTCGGTCTGCCGTGAAGCTAAAACTGGGCAGTTTCTGATAAACGAGATCTGAATATCAAGGTAAGATCATGCATAATCGCATTATTCTATTGTTTGTGACTAACGGCTTTGGAAAATATTAGCCGTCCAGCATTTTTTCAACAACTACGGCTGGTGAATGGCTTGGGGACGGGGCCTTGTTCACACACAGTACAGAAAAAGGACCCAGCGGAGCTAATAGCAACCATAACAAATAGAAGCTTAAACTTAGAATGCACATTATTGAATATTGCACAATTCTTTCAACATGTGAATAATTATGATGTACTGCGACTTGGGGGGAGAAAAAAATCAAACAAATCAAAACTTCGCGAATTCTTTTCTTTTCGAATGTAGTGTAGACGGACGCAAAAGCCCGTTTACTCAGGCGCAAATTCAAGATCACATATTGCTACGCACAGAAGCAGTAAAATGATCCATGGTTTGTATATCTCAGCCCCGCTATCCAAGTGTATTGAAGTACTATCAAAGAGTATTGATGTAATAGCCCTATCAAGACAGCTGATGTAAAGTGATGAACTAAGTGGCCGTTACATAGAACAGCCACTGGGAAAATATTAGTAGAATGCAAAAGATGTGCATCGTTCGTTTTGTCTATTCTACGGTGTGACGATATTTTTCTCGACATTCGTAAATAAAGACGGATAATTATCCCTAAAGAAACGCATGGGAGGATGGACAGTAATCATTGGTCATCTTGGTCATCAGAGAATGAACGAACGAACTTCTGATTGAACATTCTAATAGTACCGACACGCAATATAGGCTGACTGACATTCGGCCTAAAAGGCCGCAATATTCATATCATTTAATCAAATCATTTATGACAAGAGTGAAATAAAGCCTCACTGGTATTCAAACTACTATGCTTCCACTATCGGTTGAATACATTATGATGGCTTGTTATAGGAACCCCATTGCACGAAAAAAACTTCTTCCAATTTCACAGCTTCATTGTCGCCTCACTAGAATGCATACATTTAGATTGCTGCGCCACACTGCGACGTTCTGGCGTCAGGACGCCAACAAATATTCTTTAGAAGACATTTCAATGCATTGGAGTTTCTATAAATTCCAGTCAAATGATAGTCGTGCCATTTTATTTACCCGCAACATCTCTGGGAGGAAAGTCTTCTCAATTGCGTTGCAGTCTCCTTTGAGAAAGGTAATTCCGTCCGTTTCCTTGACTCTCTCATCGAGCAACGAGTGATCAATATCCATAGAGTACACGTGGCCGTTGATGTTGAACATGCGCAGATGATCGGCCAGCCAGAGAGCTGAGGCCCCTGTATAAGTACCAATCTCCACAACTGTGGCCGGTTTGAGATTCCACAAGAGCATCTGACAGATTGCTATGTCCATGGCGTCCTTCCGCATGTCGATACCTTTCCATTCGAAGATGCTTTTTGCCCGCTCCATTCCCTATGTGAAACAGGATAATGGGGCGTTATGTCATACGAATATTATTGAAAATCTGAGATAAAACTATGAAATATTTCTATTTGAAACATAGCATAATTGTAGACTTTTCCATATACACTCCATCCTTCATCCCTCCCTCTATACTCCCTCTCATTGTCTGCCTTCTCTCCATCCATCCCGCCATCTTTCCCCGTCTTTCATTGCCATCCCTTCCGCCATTCAAACCGTCTCCCCCTCTCTCCCTCCATTCAATCTTCGACTGTTAAATATATATTTGAGTATACTTCTGGTTTGAAGACGTCGTTGATACGTCACAAGTATGTTCAATTCATTGTCTTTGTCGTAAGATTATCGATATATGGATGATAGATTGAATTTATAAAGTCTGGGTAAAAGCTTTAATTTTAATCGCATCATCTCAATAAAATTTACGAAAATACAATGGTATGGCGCTCGGAATCGAATGGATATGCTGAATACTTCTCTATAGGTTAAACTCTCATGTGATCAAACATGGCCGACATTTCTTTTCACAAATTCTAGTCACGTGATCAAACAGTGGTAGTACAATAATTTGATTGCTTGATAAATCACGTGATCAAGGATGGCTGAAAGTTACGTGACAAGTAGAAAAGACGCAAGCGCAATCGGAAGTGTCCACTATGCGTTTACTGCTCTTTCTCTACTACTGATACTTAGGTCAAAACTACCTATGTTTTGTGGAATCTGTGTCATGAGTACTGCATATTTTAACTGATCATTGTACTCGAAAAGGCCCCATTATTGGCGAATGAAGAACTTATATTACGCAGTCCTCACAATTAGGAAAATTACCTTCAGCAAAAATCCGGTGGCATCAAAATAACTCCCATTTATTGCCATGTTAAAAATTGCTGAGGTTGACAAATAATACCTCAGCATTTACCTCAGCAATTGCTGAATGCCGTTGCTAATTGTGAGGGTTGATTACGTCTATGCACATTGGCAGCGATTTCGAATTCAGGTAAACTTTCCAAAATGTTCAACGATACCTAAAATAATCAACGACGGCATCAACCGGATTGGGATTCAGTACAAGCGTCTGGTCCAATGAACACTAATAAAACACTGGATTACATAGATTGTTAGGATCAGTCAGTTCTGCTAAGCTATGTGTGTATGTGCGTTTTCCAAAGGTGGAGGGGAACATTGGTATGACTACACATTAGCTATAGAACCTTTGCTGTGTAGGTGGGCGTGGCTTTTCTTCCTACACAGCTGTAGGTACTCCCCTTTACATTTCATACCACCAAGTTTTTTGAGATTTGAGATTTTAACGGCTGCACATGCAAGAACACAGTAGCTGGTGATAATAATATGCACCTCGTTATTCTCCTTGTAGTCTTTTGTCACTTCCCTCCAAGTTAGAACTCTCGGTATTCCCTCATTCTTAAGTTATCATCAATTGTTCAAGATTCTCGGGGATTTTGGATATTCAGCTGACCGCCATTCAACTGTCAGTCATGTAAATTTCCCTTGCACGGACTTTGCCGGAGACGCATGCGTGATTTTTCGAACGTGTTCGATGATATGCGCGCATCGCTGTCTGGGATTCAAAATATGTCTGTTAAACTCCGTGAAAGCGTGATTAAAAGATGATATCTCAAGAACGAGGAATTGAGAGTTGGCAGGCGGCGAGAAGGACCAATGTAGAGGAAAATGAGGAAATTGAAAATTACTATTCGCTGCCGTTTTATTTCGTGTGCAGTTCAGATATTGGACAATGTCATTCGAAGTTCCAATGCGTGGGATGAATTTGTATATAGGAGGACCCTGGGCTGTAGTCGATTACACAGCCATTCGAGACTACAGCCATTCCTGGGCTAGACTACACATATTCATACTGACCACACACTTCAACCGTATTATGGCCTTTTATACAACACTGGTGAAAATATGAATAAGCTACCTATGCTCATTTTGACTAGAGAAAACAGAAAGGTGTGTGTTTTAAATGTCCCCACTTTGGTGCGTGCCGGCGTGTCCCCAGTTGGCAGGGATGCGAGATGGAAATTCGAGTTTGGTTATTTCAAGTGCTGTACAAATTTGAATTGGTCTGAATGGGTCATGAAAACGCGAAGGCTGCTCAGAGCACAAACTAATTAGAGGTTTAAAAACTAGCCCATAAATAAAGATGTTCCCACTTGTATGGGGTTATTGATACCTTTGAACATACATGTCTTTGTGAGTGTGTCGGCATCTCAACGCTACATCGCTATGGCGAGGAATATCTCCCGTTATGGCGAGGTGACGGGGATATATCGGGAGCTCCAGGTGGTCAGTATGCCTTGAATGTTATTATATTGAACTGATCAATTTTACCTTCAAAGCATCAACGGGAAAGACTGATGTATCCTGGCGTTGTTTCATGGAGACGTAGCGATTCGGGCCAGATTCCAATCCCTCTATCCACGATTCCCTCAGTTTCTTTAATTGCTTGTAATCTTCGAAGTGATCCTCCCCATTTACCCTTTCCTCCATGGCTTGTTGAATCTGTACAAGAACTTCTCAGTCAATGTCAAAACGACGAATGATGACGGACAAGTGTTTGGTCTTCTCAAATATATGCCGACTTTATGTTCCTGTGTGCCTGTTTCTGCTGAGATGAAGATATACAGAAGATCGATTCAAAGATTAGGCCTAGTTGGTGAGATTGGTCAAACCCAGACATACCGTGCTTATTTCACGCCCCAGTAACTTTCGTTAATCGGCAAAAAAATTGCATAAAGAATACGAGTGAGTAACCATTGTGAAAGGAATCACAGCCCCAGGAATGTAGACTGATGATTGCCAGTAGTTTTCCATAGGAGGGACGACCGACTGTCAGTACTTTTCCACCAGAGAAACTACTATTCTCAGTTGATGTAGGAAAATAAGCCCAGGCCGGGTTATAGGAGGCCAACCGGACAATATAGGTCAAGCGAACTAAAGTACCAACCAAAGACCAGCTAACCTTCCTTTTGCACTATATATATAAAAAAATGATGATAAAAAGTAGTTTAACATGTTCACAGCTGATGTTAATTTAGCGAGGCTATTAGTATACCAGATACCGTCTTCAGAAGAGAAGTTATCTTCCAGATATTCCGTACCAGGAGTTAATCCTCAGAGTAAAAAGCCTGCAGTTCAAATCGGTTGTGATTCGCCAGACTGGTCTTAAACCAAATGGGGCTTGTTTAATCCCCAAATGATATAAAATTAGGTATAAACCAGCTGTTTTGTGCTGGAACTGGCTAGTCACGTGAAGAAAGGTCGGCTCCAGCCCCTGACACATCTTAACTCTGCGCAAACTGCACACATATCAGAATATAATCGAGCAAAACTCAATATCATTCTGTTTAGTGATTATTAAACCAGGAGCGATTTAGAGAGGCCAGAGAGCCCGCTTCAGAAATGTATTGGGAAACTATTCTTTTTAAATCATGGCGAAATATTTACTTAAAAAGATGGTGTCAAAGTCGCCGGGAATTCTCCCGATATACCCACACTCCTGATTTTAGGATTATGGAAATATAAATATCATTTCTGTATCTTCAGTCGTTTTCTTATAATGTTTGAAAGAAAACATGTGAATGATTTTCTGCGAATTGCGTGATAGTCCGACAGATATCGATAGGTTAAAGTAGCTTACACACGGCACACATGAAAATCGGATAATAATCGAGCAATATAATGCTAGTCCTACCATTAACATGTAAATTTTATTAATGGTCTATATATATATAAAAATGGACTAATCTGGAGATTGGAATAATCTTCCGGTCATCATTCGAAATTCACTTTCCCTGAATACATTCAAAAATTACTATCACTAATCACTATTCGCATAATACGTATGGGCTTAAGCCATCTCCAGCACCAGTTGAAAAAGTACAATATTATAATGCACAAAAACTGTCACATCTGTTATTTTAGTCATGAGACTGCTAAACACTACTTTTTATATATTGCCCGGTTTTCAATGCCCCGCGTAAAGTTCTGCTCACACAAGTTGTAAATATCATTAGTCCTGGTATTCACTATTCTATGTATCTAGATTACTTATCTGATTACCTGTAACATATCCTATCACGTGGCGACAAATTCTTATCTTGGGAAGACAATACAAAAATATTCGAAGCTGTCTTTGAATACATAAATGCTACTGGGGCGTTTTTAGCGGGTATCGGATGGTTAGGTTCAAATAATCCCATGTTGCCTTCCTCGTCATTAATTTTCACAGAATAATAATAATAGTAATCATTGTTTCCCTATTATATTCCAATGCCCTTTTTTATTGTTATCGTGTCCTTTTTTGATGCAAACAGACAAAACCTTGGATAAAATACTACATAAGTATTTAGTTATTCAAGCCAGTTATTGAAATCGTCTGCACAGGAGACCACCTTTGTTGCCCTTCTAATAATAAATAATTATCTGTTAGATAAACATGAATACAAACCATATTTTCTGGTTTTTTGTTCGATTATGTGCATGGTGCATGGTATTTACCGCGCCAAAATCCATGTATTCATGTATGGAAATACTATAATGATATTGCTTTCAAAACCCGACTTTCACATCGGAATAACAAGTAAGGTCCGTATATGGTTATATAAGTAGGCCTACAGTAGTAGAAGAATGAATATACGGCATTTCTATAAGGTAGCAAGTACATTTTTGTGCTGTAGGTATAGCTTTAGATGTAATTCAGTAGACATTAAAAGTGAAATTACCGGCTACGCGGACAGAACCACTCCATATGACCCACATGTTATAACGATCGACACTGGAGCCAATTCAGTCATACACTGCACTGAAGTATATACCTACCCCATGTAAAATGATTTGGTGGCTAGTAACAATATACGTCATCGGTTTCTAATCCACTACAGTCATTTGCCTCTGATTCAATGTACCTCAGAGTACTGCAGAATAAAAAGCCATTTTCTGAGTTGCCGTCAATGGCACCCCACCCCCAGTCCCCATCTCCACTACGGACGGGTTAAACTAATCACAGAGAGCCACACCTTATATGTTCTTCGGTTGAAGCTCAGACTCGGACTTTTGCTCAGTTTATTGTTTCAATATGTGTACATTATTCAAACTCTCTCTTGGCAAAATTTCTAGTTAACTTTTTAGCTTCGATTTCTTTCAGGCTAGCGAATACCCTCATCAGAGAGTTCAACGCAATGAACATATATTCTTATGCTCAATTAAATTCTTTGGTATTCAGTATTTCACTGAGCTTTCTACCCTGCTTCGGTAATGAGTTTCGTATTTTTCTGTGTTAATACTGACCCAGTATATTTTCTGAGAGTATCGGTTATCCAGTTCATGTTTGTTTGGTACATGGTAATAATGCCTGAGGTGCCGCATCTTTTCTGACAGTTTTCTGCTTTTCTCGTTTTCATTGAGAAAACTCTTTTAGTGTTGTCGGATAAGCAGGTGTCTTATCTCCTCACTATTGGAAGTAGGAGATAGTACAGATAGCGTTTTATCTTTCCTGTATAGGAGCTTCCCATTGGGAGATGTCCGGCCATCCTGAAATTTTACTAAGATCAAGCGTTTTTCCAGCTAAAACGGAATCTACCGTGCGTATTTTGAGTAGGAAGTATAGCGTAGGTATTCAACTTTAGCCTTCTGGCAGTTTGCTGTCTCTTTATTTGGATATCCATTTGTATTCAGCTTAGAGACTGTCTAGTGTAGAGTAGTTTCTTTGTGTTGTTCAGATCGACACTGGTAATTTCTGCTGAGTGTAGTCCGTCATACAGCTGTTTTTACGCTTCAACGAATGTTATCTTAAATGTTTGTTTGTTCGGTAGTACTATGATTTGGTTTAAATCATCAGGTTTCTCGACATTTATTGATCTTTGGCGTTTTGTCCAGCCACGAGATTATTCGCGAGCAGTTGTGTATTTATTGTGCAAAAGGACCTTTCGTTTTTCTTCTCA
This sequence comes from Hanleya hanleyi, assembly GCA_036873755.1. Taxonomy (NCBI): domain Eukaryota; kingdom Metazoa; phylum Mollusca; class Polyplacophora; order Lepidopleurida; family Hanleyidae; genus Hanleya; species Hanleya hanleyi. Next base: position 31,871 of record JAVTVY010024580.1, read on the forward strand.
CCAAATATTTTGCCTGTTGATTTCTTAACCCAAAATGGCCCCCTACCAAACTTTCTGCGCTATCTCCGGAACACAAAAAATGGAGAGGTGAAACTCTTTGACTTTATAGTTTATCATATTGGGGTCAATTTGTGCCTATTTGCATAACCTCTCGAGCAGAGGATCATGGGTAAATTCAAGATGGCGGTCACGTGGGTACCAGAAAAGTGATGTTTTCGTCATATTTCTTCAAAATTTCTGCTTTTCCGCTATGAAAAGTGGGCAAAAACTATTTATTTCACATCACATTAATATTTACTAATTTATTATGCAGTTTTGCCACAGTGACGTCACTGTGACGTCATCAAAGTGGCCATCTTGGATTTTTATTTTACTTTTTCTGATAGAACTAACCCAAGGGTATAGTGTGGTAAGTTTCCGCCCTCTAGGTCAAGCGGTAAGAAAAATAATTGGGGGAGAGGGGGGAGGGGGGGCGCAAATGCCCCCCCCCCCACAGGCCTGAACAGGTCCCAAAAAGCCCAGGCCCGATAGGGTTAATCGAGTTTCACGGCGTAAGATTTTAGCCTTTCCGGAGAACTCCTGCCAGACATATTTATATGGGTTTGGTATGGGTTTGGTATATATCTTTCGCTGTGCGTAATGCACGCTTCAATATGCATAGAGATATCAAGGGACGTGTAATCGAGTTTCGATCACATTAATTAATCTGCTGTCTCACTATATAGAGGGCGCTCATAAGGGGAGATAAATCTGTGGTGGTACTTTGTAGAGGGCGCTCGATGAAGGGGAGGTAACCTGTGGGTGAAAGGTCATAAGACTGCAATCCAAGGCCAATGTAACGTCATGCCAAGTTGATTTATTAACTGCAGATGGAGTCATATGTTAACACAATATATTTACATAATTGAGTCTTATTAAAATTCAGACGTAATGTTACAATATCTGCATATTCAAATACATAGTGCCATTCTGCATGGAGCTGATGAACATATCTACCACCTAAAAAAACCGATATGGGTATTATATACTACTTTATAGCCGCGGTATACTTTAACATTGTTAACATGCATTATCATACCTGAACATAAAGAAATATTGTTTGGTATGAAGAATCATACCAATATACGTGAGCACGGCACAATTTAAAATAAAGATATGAGAAATAAACAAGATAGGCGCCGTCATTTTGTGTATAAAGTTACACCCGAAAAATAAGCATGATTAATGTAAAATAAGTCCTTAGTTTACATTATTGACCTATATTTAATAAATCCTCGGCCTGTTCCGTACATGTATTTTAACCGGACTATGCGTACTGAATATTTAAACTAAACATTTGTTTATAATTTGTGCGATCTGTGCCAGAGCGGCACATATCATAACTGGCTTTTTAAGGGCGTTCAGAAGTACATGGCTAATAATTTGTTGGTTATTAAGAGCATTCTCTATGCGTATGTTTGTCAAGCCCTAATTCATGTATTCATAAGTCCAAAACAGCATAATTCTATTGGTTCCAAAACCCGATTTTCACATCGGACTAACTAGTAAGGTACCTATATTTAAATTAATGCGATCTCCGTATTATCATATAAGTACATTACCGTAGTTTTCTAAATATCCAGTTTAAAGTGAAATGCTTGTGGTCAAGCATTTCAGTACGTGTTGGTCAAAACAGAAAACAAACTGGTTAAACTTACCTGTGGGTGAAAGGTCATAAGACTGGAATCCAAGGCCAATGTAACGTCCTGCCAAGTTGATTCATTAACTGCAGATGTGACTTTCCATTGCAAAACAGCCCGTTAAATATTCTACAAATTTGCCGCCAAAATCTGACCGACAAATCAAAACTGAACAATTTGTACTGGGCGTGTCCGTATATTGACATCCGAACTTGGCACGGTTACATCTGACTTTGAATCCCATGTGTCCCTCTAATGCACACCACAGGTATATTTTTGGAACAAGGCTGTCGCCTTCCTGAGTGTTGTAGGTAATCCACGACTGGTCCGGTAATGGAGTTTTTATTGTGTACTTTCGGCTTCCTGCTGCCCGATCGTATTTAAAAAATCAGACACTAAAGAACTGTGCTCAACTGCCATAGATTGCATCTGTCGGTCGTAACTTAACCGTGAGAACATATCCAAAATAAAACCTGAACGTAAAATAAACACTTCAACTTAAATCTTTATCCAAAGTTATAGTTTAATAATTTTCATAGATATAACCGATCAAAACCGAAATTTAGCTTTGACTTATCATCAAAGCTAAAATGTATTTAATTTTAAGACCGTATTTAGTTTTGGTGGAAAGATGATGTGATTTAGCCGATCGCTTTCATAATACTATCAGCGCAATGTTTTCAATGTTTTGTAAATCGTAACGTAATTGGCTATGTACATTAATAGTCACGAATTAATATGAAATAATATCAATATAGATTTTTGCTATAGGGAACCGCTATTACAATTATCCCCCTCTTCCGGTAAATGATGCCTCCCGGCATCCAAAGTAAACGATATCTTTAAGTAAAGTAATAAAAATGAACATTCAAAACAACATTATGTACAATCACTAGAAATTACTATATACAATGCGCATGAAAAATAGTGAATATTGAGATGGTCATTCTCGCATGTAATCTTTCAATGAATGTAGAACCTCATGCATGTTCATGTATGGACGATATATATATATAAAGCCCACACGTACGGTATAATCGTGCTGTAGATAACTGTCCATGCGAATCACATGACGAAGATAAATGTCCATAAAATTGCAGAGGAAGAGGAATGTCCATAGGAATTATGTACAGAAATATTCGTAGCAATCGTTCAAGTATACCGTGTCCACATCCACGACCACAGACGATAGAGGTCCGCGGAAGACTTCAGGGGTGGACAATAGTTCGTAACTTGAGAAGCAGGAACAGACCTGTGGACAGCATTAGCTCAAGATGGACCAGTGAATCGTTGAGTCGATGATGACATTTGATATTTGTTCTTGTTAAGACAGAGTGCAGATGTAGATGAATTAGGGTGGTGTTTAATCGGTTGATAAACCCACCAGGCCGCTGTCATCTTGTCAACATCCGGGTGGTTTACCGTTTGGATAGTCCAGATGGTCCTGTCCACAAACTACTGAGCGCTTTGCTTTATTTAAAATACAGTTAAAGCAAATGACATATATAATCATCAATAAACAGTTGGCTTGTATGTATGACTCGGAGCAATAACCAGATTGCAATTGGGTGATAAAATATAATACAAAACAATGTGACAAAATATCGTATTCCACTAAGAGGATCAAAACTCAATAAACCTATCCTATGGCAAGCCAAAGTGCTTTTTATTCCGAATTTCCGATATCGGAATTCAATTTTAAGATTGCAATTGCAATTCCCGATATCGGAAATTGCAATTCCCGATATCGGAAATAGAATTTCCGATATCGGGAATTAGAATTTCCGATATCGGAAATTCAGTGACAATTTTCGATATCGGAAATAGAATTTCCCATATCGGAAATTGTCACCGAATTTCCCATATCGGAAATGAAAGCTGGAAGCTTTACAAAACCTAGGGGTGCATTCCACATCTAAATGATGTGCGGCTAAAAACAGGCATGGGTTCGGATCTTCGGCCATATTGTTGTTGTTGTTGTTGTTCCGGACGTCCCTCCTTTCAGACTAGGAGCACCCTCTTACAGAGGTATTTAGAAGCTTGCAGTAGCCCCACCGCTTACTAGGGTGGTCGAGACAGGGTCAGTAGCAGTCGAGGTCCCGTGCTGTGCAGGCTGTGCAAGTAACTTATTTACAGTGCATTGACACCTCCTGACTGTACATATAGACCCGTCCCTTTATCTGACCAGGTGTGTGCGATGTACTACTGTGAGTGGATTTATATAGCGGTCACTGAAAGACATCCAGGTACTTTATTCCCCAAGTGCCTCCGCTGGCGAAGGTCTAGCGTAGCAACTAGTTCCACCATCAGTCCATATTACCCTGGACACCGAGTCAGTCCAGCGCCTTGTGAATAGGCGAGTATATATGTAAGCGGCCACTGGCGAGGCGCGAACCCACGCCAGCTGTAGCACTCCGGTTCAGAGTCAGACACTCTAACCATTCGGCCACGACAGGCTCACGGATGTGAAATAAATAATATGATAAATAGATGTAAAATCTTTAACAAAAACCTTGTAAAAGTATATATTTTCTAAATGGGCACACTCGGGCCCTTATTTCAGGAGATTTGTGAGCTATTGAAATTGAAAAGGAAAGACTTGCAATCCTCCGTAACCCTTCTTCAACTTTTCTGAAAAACTCCATAAAATATATGAAAATGTGTCAAATTCTACTCACAACCCAGCGAAAACGTATGAAATGATTGTCTTTTTATGTATGTTAAAGTGTTTCCCGTCCAAAGGACAATTTAAAATGGCGAAAAAAACAGGGGATCGACCTACTCGTTTTTTGTAAAATTTTATGGCCATAAAGGAATCATCCCGAAAAAGTGCGGATTTTGGTCCGCCAGATATTCAATTCCGACACGATTAACTCTGTAGAGGCGAGTGGGTGCGATCAACAAGCAATTATTATATCCTCGTTTGGAGAAATGGTTACGTCCAGCAGGGTGATACTATAGATATCAGTTAGTAGAAAGGTAAGAAGAATTACCTTGCTGTCAAAATCGGGCGACCTTCCCTATTATAAAATTAGGGAGACACCACTTTGTACGAAACCGTGGCAAGTGTGGAGTGTACCCTAGAGTTGCAATTTCCGATATCGAAAATTCAGTGACAATTTTCGATATCGGAAATTGCATTTCCGATATCGGAAATTGAATTTCCGATAACGGGAATTGAATTTCCGATATCGGGAATTGTCCCCGAATTTCCGATATCGAAAATTGCATTTCCCGATATCGGAAATTCAATTTCCGATATCGAAAATTCTAATTTCCGATATCGGGAATTGCAATTTCCGATATCGGAAATTTAAGGTCATGAATTTCCGATATCGGAAATTTTAATTCCGATATCGGGAATTCAATTTCCGATATCGGAAATTCTCGAATAAAAAGCACTTTGGCTTGCCATACTATCCGGTGAAAGTGACACCGGAAACTACCTGGCGCGGAAGGTGTTGGAGATTGTTTGTCAAAACAGTGGTCCACGCGACACGAAATGGGGCAGACAACCAGAGGTACTGCATTTCCCTGATGCTGAATCCAGAGGAATGCTGAAAAAGGGCCAGACAGTATCCTATGCATCTGCATGGCACAAATTGGATTAAGGGTAACTATGGTCGGGGGAATAAGTGGGTGATCTGAATACTTATTGACCAAGATGAAGTCACCCCAGTCAATAATAAGTTTATTCCGAAAGTGTCCGGCAAGGTGAATAGATTCTAAAAAGTTGTCACCTTGAAAATGACAAAAATTAATACAGGCAGGCAAGGTCAAAACGGAACAAGCGACACACGTGTAACCATTGGTGATTTCCAAAATTATTCTTGTACAATTGCGGTTATAAAAATGACGCCAAAGTGTAAAAATTAGAAGGGTTAAGAGCAAAATGACGCAAGAATCTGCGATTGACGAATGTAAAAAATAAGCTGAAGAAAAATAATTATCTGTCGACGCTTTAGGAGTAAAAGTAGTAGCTAAAGTAGTTGAAGGAAGGATTGGGAATAGGATTACTTTTTACGCCAGGGGTAGAGGCTACCAAGGCAACTGCCCCAGCTAATATTTATGGTGGCTGATAGCTGCCATCGCATTCGCGCCCTCGCGACCTGTAAATTTGCAAAAATTGTAGGGCCCCGAGTGGCTCAATACTGCCATGTTCGCGCGTTCGCGGGGGCGCGATTGCGAGAATGCGCGAACACGCGAACGAGCACCGTTCGCGCGCGACTGGTGCTCGTTCGCGTGTTCGCGTGATTTCGCAATCGCGACCCCGCGAGCGCGCGAACGGTACCGTTCGCGTGTTCGCGTGTCGCGCGATCGCGCCCTTCAAGAGGGCGCGATTGCGCGAACACGCGAACACGCGAACGGTACCGTTCGCGCGCGACTGGTGCTCGTTCGCGTGTTCGCGTGTTCTCGCAATCGCGCCCTCTTGAAGGGCGCGATCGCGCGACACGCGAACACGCGAACGGTACCGTTCGCGCGTTCGCGGGGTCGCGATTGCGAGATCACGCGAACACGCGAACGAGCACCAGTCGCGCGCGAACGGTACCGTTCGCGTGTTCGCGTGTTCGCGCAATCGCGCCCTCTTGAGGGGCGCGATCGCGCGACACGCGAACGGTACCATTCGCGCCTTCGCGCCTTCCTGTTCAAAAAGTGTTTGCGCATGTTCAGGGACCATCTCAAAACAGAACAATTGAAATTGTTTGTTTTATTACATTGGGATTAGATTGATAGCCTACTCTGATCAATAATCAGACGTGTAGTTTTGCTTACTGTATGTAGGCCTATCATATATATGAAATTGTAGTTTTATACACATTGTTTGACTTTATTTCTCTAAGAAAATCAAAATCCGCATTGCCGTCGACGTAGTCCGTATTTCGGTCATCGGAACCTTGCACAATTCAATTTTCGTTTTTTTGCTTTTGGTTTCTCAAAATCAAAAATTGAAATTTGACCGTCAATTTTCAATTTTCGTTTTTCGTTTTCGGTTTCTCAAAATCAAAAATTGAAATTTGACTTTCAATTTTCGAATTTCCTTTTTCGTTTTATCTCGCGCAAAAATGAAAATCAAATATTGAAAATTGCCTCGACTTGTCCGTTTTTGTTCTTTTTATTTTAACTTTGACGCGTCAATGTTAACTGCACACGCGCAAGGCTTATGATGTCACTTTCGGTCCGCGGAGTAGTATGGAAAGCGCAAATCGGATTGTTTAAGCAAGTGTGGAGCATAATATGGAAAACCAGTAGGGGGAAAGATTTGAGAGGTTCATTACACTATAGATCTCTGGAGCCAGGCATTCGACCTAGATTATAATGGGCCAACTGCGCATGTGCAGAAGCGAGTAGGCATTCGTGCAGCAGGTGTGATGCATTATATGGAGAACAACCGGGGTGATACACACGGTAGTTTCATTAAAGTAGGGTGGTATAATAAATACGTGGGTACCCTAATCATAACCCCCAAAGGAACTTCCCGCGTCGATGCATTGAAGCGTTTGACACCCGCACTTAAAGCGTTGAAGCGTTTTTGACGCTGAACGTTGACGGGCATCTGAACGCTCCAACGATCCAGGTCCCAAAAATAGAGAATGGAGATTGAACCTGAAGCATTCAGACGTCTGGCATCAAACGTGGCGATTTTGTGCTTGTTTGAAATGGTGGTTTCTTGCCCTATGCGGATTTCGCGGCCCATCACCGCGATGCTTACTCTTATTGATATTACATCTTTGTTGGTATCTGTATAAATACTATATTTCAAATCAATAACAAATAGCGGTTGTGTGCATGAATGCTGTTCGCTTTTGTAGCTCTCTAAACATCTATTTTTAGAAATGAGAATATCTAAGACTGCGTCCTGATTGGCTCAGGCCTCAATGTCAATAGCCAATGAGAACAGCGGGATGCTACCTATCCAGACCTGTCTGGTGCATCTTCACAAGTCCAGGTAAATCGTGAATCCTCGCACAGGGTTTACCTGGACATTTTTGGTTATTCGATTGAGTTCTTGGGTCGTTGCCTCAATCTCGAACATTTCATCCCCAGAGGTTATTTTGAATTAGCATGTCGGTATCCCAAGCCGACGGTTTTTGCTTTGACTCACTATGCCGATTTCATGTCGTAATGAGCTAGCTGAGACTGTTCAATAATTGGTTTGATTTAGAGAATACCCCTTGATTTTTTTTTATACAGCACTACCGTGGGCAACTAACCAAGGCAATGTATAGATACCCTAACAAATCTATCAATACACTGGCTTCCGAGTATGGCCTGGTGGGCCACATGCCTCTCACGATCCACACCTCTTATACGACACGATTTGCGTTTTCTATTCTACTCGGCGTACCGGAAGTGACATCATAACCCGTCAACGTGCGAACTTCACATTGATACGTCAAAGTTAAAATCAAAAAACGAAAAACGGTCGAGGTAATTTTCAATATTTGATTTTCATTTTTGCGTGAAGCAAAACGAAAAACAAAAATTGAAAATTGACTGTCAAATATGAATTTTCTTTTTTTGTTTTTGCAATCCCCAATCAAAAATCGAAAATTGACGGTCAAATTTCAATTTTTGATTTTGAGAAACCAAAAACGAAAAACGAAAATTGAATTGTGCCAGGTTACACGGACCTAGCATCTGTCGCGCACATATTTGATTATTGTGAGCTGAAATAGGCTAATAACGTTAACGTAACACAATAATCTAATTTTGTAGTTCCAAGATTCAATACACATAGTCTGCTTGAGATGGTCCCTGGGCATAATTTCCGCACATGTGCAAACACTGAGCCGGAAGGCGCGAACGCGCGAATGGTGCTCGTTCGCGTGTTCGCGCGATCTCGCAATCTCGACCCCGCGATCGCGCGACACGCGAACACGCGAACGGTACCGTTCGCGCATTCGCGGGGTCGCGATTGCGAGATCGCGCGAACACGCGAACGAGCACCATTCGCGTCTTCTCGTGTTCGCGCAATCGCGCCTTCAAAGAGGGCGCGATCGCGCGACACGCGAACGCGCGAATGGCGCTCGTTCGCGTGTCGCGCGATCTCGCCCTTTTTAAGGGCGCGATCGCGCGACACGCTAGCGGTACCATTCGCGCGCGAACGGTGCTCGTTCGCATGTTCGCGCATTCTCGCAATCGCGACCCCGCGAATGCGCGAACATGGCAGTATTGAGCCACTCGCGCCCCTACAATGTTTTCAAATTTACAGGTCGCGAGGGCGCGAATGCGATGGCAGCTATCAGCCACCATAAATATTCGAAGCTTATAGAAGAGGTATGTAGAGAGAATAAGGGACATAACTGATACACCACCTGAAACAATGGTAAAAATAGTATGGGTGGATAGGCCACTATAAAAATTGAGCTGTCCATCCAACACAGGTTCGGAAAGACTCTGATATATGGTCTGATTTTGTTTGGCGAGGACAGTCATTGCCTTCACTGTAGGTGGGCTTTGTGATCTTGTGCTACGAGGTGGGAAAAATTGTGTGTGAATATGTGGAATTGTGGAATGTCGACTTGGAGGGACGAACTAAAAGTAGAATTAGCTAAGATAGGGTTTAATGATTCAGCCGAGAAGAATTGTTGTAACAAGGCGAGATTGACAGGATGCAGGACTGTTACGTTTGTGGTGTGGTTGTGACAATCATTCCAGCGTGGAGGAAGATATAAAAGAGATGTTGATATACGGAACAGCGACAAGGAAGAGAAATGAGACAGAAGGAACATCTGTGGAGTTGATATGTTTCGTGAGGGCAAGTCACATTTGCTATGGATATGTTAGAGAGGATTAAATGAGAGGAATCGAGTTGCCTAACATAAGGAATGACAGCGCTGTATCTGAACCTAAAATCGCAGGTGGCATTAACTAACTCCGTATCACCTTGCAACAATGAAAGTGAACGAGACGGAATAGCAGTATTTTGGAGAGCTAGATGGACGGGACAATGAAGGGTGTTATGGAAGCTTGTACATTGTATCAGTGATTTAGCGGAAAGTTCCGTGTAATAGCTGCGATCTTGAGTTATGGCAATGTAAGAGGGCAGGTTAAGAATTTGTGAAGCATGTGATGTAGATGAATTAAGGGGAACTATAACAGAAGCTTAAGGATGTCCGCTGGTGGTTTTTGACTTTGGCAGCCATTTTGCCTGTTTTTCTATTGGGTTAGATGGGGATTTCCTTTAAAAGCCTTCTAGCTGAGAATTTTGCACACCAACATCCATCCAATTTGCTAAATTTTGATAGACATTGTGATTATCTGCAAACAGTTAGAATATAAGAGAAAGTTAAATACTATTTATGTGAATTTTTCATGAATATGCTTCAAAACTAGGGCTATTCCCTATGCTTTATGGGTTATCAAATTGAACATGGGTCAGTCCACTTAACGTTGCCTATAGCTAAAAAATGCACACCAACCTATATTTTTTTCTTTGTTTTTCCTCATATTACACTATTATGAATGTAACAACACACATTATTCAAAATGTTAATTACTTTGATTTACCACCAGCGGACATCCTTAAATTGGAACAATAAAAAACATGTATGCGATCCACATATCCGGTCAACAATCAGAACTCACACAGGGTTTTCCGCTTAGTGGTGGAGCATTACTCTTTTACTAACCGGTTAATTGTAATTAACAAATGATGCATCAATTCTCCAATACATGATTCAGTATAATGGTTAGCTAAAGAGAAAATCTTAAATGTGAATTTATGAAAGGAAATATATGTTCAAGGTACAGAATTAGGATATAAGTTAAAGTTTTGTTTATAAGAAATGTTGAATAAATAAAAGTAGTTGAAGCTCGGTTACAGACGGATTAAACTAATCACAGTGAGCCACATCTTAAGTCATCCGGTTGAAGCTCAGACTCCTACTCTTGCCTAGTTATTTTTTACAATACGTGTATAATATACCAGGTAACTTTTGGCAAAGTTCGGGTTGACCTTTTTAGCTTGTTTTTTTTTCAATCTAGCGAATAACCTCATCCGGGAGTCCAATGCAACGAGCATAACTGTCTTATGTCAACTTTTTGTCAACTTGAAAAAAAAAATCAAACTCTAAAAACTTTTTCAGAAATACAAAGAAAAGATGGGACATACACCACAGATATAGCAGATATTCTATCGGAAGTAAAACTATACTATGCAAAGAACTATAACTTAGACCCTTCAAAGAGAGAAGATTTGATGACGCACAATGTCAAACTCTCAGAAGAGGAAAAAATCTCTTGTGAAGGTTTATTAACTATAGAAGAGTGTAAAGGGGCACTAGACCATATGAAATCAGGGAAATCTCCTGGCGCAGATAGTCTATCTGCCGAGTTTTATCGAACATTTTGGGATGATATCGGCCCTTTTCTATTCAGGTGTTTAAACTATGCTTTTGAAACCGGATCACTCTCTACTTTCCAACAGTAAGGTATTATCACTTGTATACCTAAAGAAGGTAAAGATAGAAAACTCGTAAGTAATTGGAGGCCGATAACGTTACTAAATGTTGACTTCAAAATTTGTTCCTTGGCAATTGCCAACAGAATCAGAAAAGTTCTCGACTCCATAATAAGCGAAACACAAAAAGGTTTTATGAAAGGGAGATTCATAGGTGAAATAACTAGACTTATTTACGACGTAATGACCTTTACAGAGGAGAATAATATTCCTGGCCTACCATATCTTATTGATTTTGAAAAGGCCTTTGATAGCCTGGAATTTTATTATAAGAACTCTGGAATCTTTTAACTTCGGAACAAGTGTCATCAAATGGATGGAGATTTTTCAAACAAATCCCAAATGCTGTGTAACTAATAATGGGTATCTATCGGAGAATTTCACTATAGAACGGGGCTGTAGGCAGGGGGACCCGCTGTCTCCGTATTTATTTATATTGGGTGCAGAGATTTTGGCTATTAAAATAAAAAACGAAAATATTCCTGGCCTTCTATATCTTATTGATTTTGAAAAGGCCTTTGATAGCCTAGACTGGAATTTTATTATAAGAACTCTGGAATCTTTTAACTTCGGAACAAGTGTCATCAAATGGATGGAGATTTTTCAAACAAATCCCAAATGCTGTGTAACTAATAATGGGTATCTATCGGAGAATTTCACTATAGAACGGGGCTGTAGGCAGGGGGACCCGCTGTCTCCGTATTTATTTATATTGGCTGCAGAGATTTTGGCTATTAAAATAAAAAACGATGAACATATTAAGGGCATTTGCGTTAAAAATTCAGAAATAAAAGTACTTCAACATTGCTACAAGATAGGTCAGAGGAATCTTTGGCAAGAGCTATGGGTATTTTAAATGACTTCGCAGTGCTCCGGTTTACGACTGAACGCCGGAAATCGCAAATCATATGGATTGGTAGTAAAAAAGGAAGTCAAGTTAAACTCTGGCCTCACTTCCGGATAAATTGGGACCCAGGAGGATTTAAACTTCTAGGAGTAGTACTCTTTTAAATTATATGATTCATATGAATTACACGGAGAAATTACGGAGTGTAAAAACATTACTTGGGAGTTGGTTCAAACGCACTCTCACACCAATAGGGAAGGTGACGATTATCAAAACGCTATAGTTCTACCAATTCTTATCCACTTATTCAGTGTTTTACCAAACCCATCTAATCACTTTTTTGAAGAAATAGAAAGGGCGTTCTGCAATTTCATCTGAAATGGGGGTCCTGATAAAATAAAACGTAGAACAATTATATGCGAGAAAGACGAAGGTGGGTTAGATCTACCCAACATTCCATCCTTTGCAGCATATACCTAAAAATAAAATGGATACAGAGGTCATGGGAGTTCACTGGGTTCTACAAAAAATTATTAGAGGTTATTTTTCACCCAATTGGTATTAATATCTGGGATTTAAGTCCACTTGCCCTGACTGAATATATAACGGGGTACACAAACCGTTTTTTGAAGGAAGTTCTTCTTTCATGGGGTATTTGTATAGGAGGGGAATTTAAAGGAAAAAAATGTGTGTAACTTCTTAGTCTATGATTTTGCTCGCCGCGAAGACTGGCAGGAAGTAAGAAAATGGCACGTGCATGGTGCAAAATATGTAAATGATTTAATTTCTACAGATAATACATTTCTCTCGTTTAACGCATTCGAAGCAAGGTACAATATACAAACAAATAACTTTCTCTTATATTTTGCAATTGTTAGTAACGTGAAATTACATCTTTCTTTGGTACATGAAGGATCGGACAAGCAACTGAAAAAGCTGAGAGACAGAAAACCATAAAATCAGGACTAAACTTATCAATCAAAAATGCTCTAAATTTGTTTACAAACTTCTTCTAAGTGACATTAAAATAACCATTAACATTAACGAGGCTTAGGAAAGTCACGTGTATTTCCATTTCAACCGCGAAGAAAACGTTTACACCGCGGAGAAAATATTTCCACCGCGGAGAAAATATTTCCATCGCGGAGAAAACATTTCCACCGCGGAGAAAATATTTCCACCGCGGAGAACATATTTCCACCGCGGAGAAAATATTTCCACCGCGGAGATTTTGATTTTTCTCTCCGCGAAGACTGGCAGGAAGTAAGGAAATGGCACGTGCATGGTGCAAAATATGTAAAGGATTTAATTCTACAGATAATACATTTCTCTCGTTTAACGCATTCAAGGCAAGGTATAATATACAAACAAATAACTTTCTCTTATATTTTGCAATTGTTAGTAACGTGAAATTACATCTTTCTTTGGTATATGAAGGATCGGGCAAGCAACTGAAAAAGCTGAGAGACAGAAAACCATAAAATCAGGACTAAACTTATCAATCAAAAATGCTCTAAATTTGTTTACAAACTTCTTCTAAGTGACATTAAAATAACTCCATTTAACACCCAGATGAAATGGCAGAACGATTTAGAAAGGGAAGGAGAACGCCAAAAAAATTGACTGGCACAAAACCTACCAATTGGTGTAGAAAAAGACAACACCAACACAACTACAATATTTTCAATTTCAAATTGTCCATAGAATCTTAGTCACAAATAATCAATTGGCAAAATGGGGGAAATTACAATATGCAAATTGCTCATTCTGTGAGAATGAAAACGAAACAATCATTCACTTGTTTTGGAAATGCCACTTCGTCAAACTTGTGTGGGATAATTTTATCAAGTCTAAATTTGCAATGCGATAAACTGACACTCACTGAAATCATTTTCGGAATGACAGATCGAGAGCCAGTTCTCCCAGGCCAAATAATCTTGCTGATAAAATATAGTATTTATAGTTGTAGACGGGCCTCTGAAAAGCCAAGCTGGGTGGCCGCAAAAAAGTCAATTCTAAAAACTAAAAACATCGAGAAAATTATCGCCACTAAAAATAACACAGTTGGACGTTTTGGTAAAAAGTGGGGAGCCATGGCAGACATCGAAAATGATTAAAATATACAGTTCTTTATTTGCTATTTTGCTTTGATTTTTGTCATAGCATATTTGATGGACTTTCGCCCAAATTGTAACATGTTATAATTTAGCCAATGTCAATAGAAACCCGATGTAGAGGGAGTGTAAAATCGTAGCTATGGTGCAATAAAGGCCCACTGGTTTGTCCAGGATTTGGAAAAAAAAAAAAAATATTAAAAAAAATAAAAATAACTGTCTTATGCTCATTTTATATTTATTCTTTTGCAGTATTTCACTATTCACTCAAAGCATACGGCATGTTGGTAGAGATTTCCGTATTTTTCTTTCTCAAAATTGAACCAGTATTTTCTGAGAGTACCTGCATTTCATTTTTGTTTGGTATATCGTATAAATAAGACCGCATATGCCGTGTTTTTTATTACATTTTTCGACTTTTGTCGTTTTTATTCAGAAAATTGGTTCAGTATTGTCGGACGATTAAATATCTTGTTCCTTATTGGAAGTAGAAATGGTTTATTGGTGCCATATTATAAAACATCTAATTTTCTATATGAAACGTCGTATTACCGTTTTAAGTTTGGAAAGGCTAATCACATAGAAAATGCAGAATGAACCACAATGGATATTAAAAAATCACACGAAAAATACGGAATCACAATAAAAATAATTTTCTCCGCGGTGGAAATATTTTCTCCGCGGTGGAAATATTTCCTCCGCGGTGGAAATATTTTCTCCACGGTGGAAACATTTTCTCCACGGTGGAAACATTTTCTTCGCGGTTGAAACATTTTCTTCGCGGTTGAAATATTTTCTCCGTTGTGGAAATAATTTTCTCCGCGGTTGAAATATTTCCTCCAAGGTGGAAATATTTTCTCCGCAGTGGAAATATTTTCTCCGCGGTGGAAATATTTTCTCTGCGTTTGAAATATTTTCTCCGCGGTGGAAATACACGTGACTTTCCTGAGCCTTGCACTTTTATGGTGGATATTTGAAAACGAGGCTTAGGAAAGTCACGTGTATTTCCATTTCAACCGCGAAGAAAATGTTTTGCACTGCGGAGAAAATATTTCCACCGCGGAGAAAATATTTTAACTGCGGAGAAAATATTTCGACCGCGGAGAAAATATTTCAACCGCGGATAAAATTATTTCCACCGCGGAGAAAATATTTCCACCGCGGAGAAAATATTTCCACAGCGGAGAAAATATTTCTACCGCGGAGAAAATATTTCCACCTCGGAGAAAATATTTCCACCGCGGAAAAAATATTTCTACCACGGAGAAAATATTTCCACCGCGGGGAAAATATTTCAACCGAGGAGAAAATGTTTTAACCGCGGATAAAATGTTTCCAACGTCAAAAAAATGTTTCCACCGCGGAGAAAATATTTCCACAGCAGAGAAAATAATTTTTATTGTGATTCATTCTGTATTTTCTGTGTGATTACCCTTTCCAAATTAAAAAACGGTACAGATAATACGACGTTTCATAAAGAAAATTAGACGTTTTATAATATGGCACCAATAAGCCACCGTACTCACTGCATAATTATGCAGAGGTATCGTTAACAGCCTTTAACATAAGACAGATATTCTTATTGCGATGGATCTCATAATGAGGGTAGTCGCTAGCTTGAAAGAAATGATTGCATGAAAGGTGTGTCCGCACCTCCCCGCTGGACTGAGGGAGTTCCACCCGAGCAAAAAGTTCACATCCAACACATACGCGAGATAGGAAATTTGATACGATACTATATGTTAAAATAAACTATCAGAATGCACCAGCAGTGTTTTGCATCTGAAAATTCACAAATTACAAGTTGCAGTAAGATGGATTTCTGTCCTATAGGTGTTAAAAACAGAATTTCCATTTCAGCAGTAAACGTACCATCTTCGAATATTTAAAAAAATTCGGAAAATCTGACCGAAAAATCGACCAAAAATGTCGTTTTGAAAATGACGTCACTGTGACGTCATCAAAGTGGCCATCTTGGATTTTTTGTACTTTTTCTTGTAGAACTTAACTCAAGGGTATAGTGTGGTAAGTTTCCGCCCTCTATCTCAAGTGGTAAGAAAAATAAATTATGGGAGGGGCGGGGGGGCGTGAGCATCCCCCCCGCTCCCTTACCAGGTCCCAAAAAGCCCAGGCCAGATAGGGTTAATCGAGTTTCACGGCGTAAGATTTTAGCCTTTCTGGAGAATCTCCTGCCAGACATATTTGTATGGGTTTAGTATATATCTCTCGCTGTGCGTAATGCACTTTTTACGGTGGCTTGTTAGGGCCATGCATTGATTTTTGCAATTATCTGCCTTTTACTAGTTTTCAAGATTTCACTTTCGCGTTTTCTGTAATTTCTTGCCATTGACATCGATTCATTTCCGAGATATAAAGTTGTTTTCTGGTTTTAACAATTTCTTCTATCCATTTTCATGCGACTGCAAAAATCGAACAACCCATGTGAAAACACTAAAAATTAGCAAAAACATCGAAACAGTATTTCAACCGCGGTTGAAATACTTTCCGCCGCGGTTGAAAGTATTTCAACCGCGGTTGAAAGTATTTCAACCGCGGTGGAAAGTATTTCAACCGCGGTGGAAAGTATTTCAACCGGGTGCTGGAGCATTTCAACTGCGGTGGAAAGATTCACCGCGGCTGGAAAGTATTCTCTAACCGCGGTGGAAACCATTTCAAACCGCGGTGGAAAAGTATTTCAATCTGCGGTTGAAACCATTCTCAACCGCGGCTGAAAGAACCGCGGTTGAAATAGTTTCCACCGCGGTTGAAATACTTTCAACCGCGGTTGAAATACTTTCAACCGCGGTTGAAATAGTTTCCACCGCGGTTGAAATACTTTCAACCGCGGTTGAAATACTTTCCACCGCGGTTGAAATACTTTCCACCGCGGTTGAAATAGTTTCAACCGCGGTTGAAATACTTTCCACCGCGGTTGAAATAGTTTCAACCGCGGTTGAAATAGTTTCAACCGCGGTTGAAATACTTTCAACCGCGGTTGAAATACTTTTCACCGCGGTTGAAATAGTTTCAACCGCGGTTGAAATAGTTTCCACCGCGGTTGAAATACTTTCAACCGCGGTGGAAATTACACGGCAGTTTCTGTTGTTTTTTTGCTATTTCTGATGTTTCACGCTATGTTTTCGAGGTTTTCGCTAATTTCCAGTGTTTCCATGTGGTCGTTTGAATTGTTCTTGTCTCTTGAAAATGAATTTCCAGCGTTTTCGTATGGAAATGGTTGCAGTACGTTGCAGTTTCTTAAGAATGAATAAAAAGATCAGGGATAAATTTTGAAAAATCGAATATGAATCTAAGATGATGACAAGAAAAGAGAGAAAATGCGAAAGTGAAATCTTCAAAATTAGAGAAAGGCAGAAAATTCGAAAGATCAATGCATGGCCCTAACAAGCCACCGTAACTTTTCAATATGCATAGAGATATCAAGGGATGGATTAAACTAATCACAGTGAGCCATATCTTAAGTCATCCGGTTGAAGCTCAGACTCCTACTCTTGCCTAGTTATTTTTTACAATACGTGTATAATATACCAGGTAACTGTATTTTGCCAAAGTTCGGGTTGACCGTTTTTGGTTTGGATTTTTTTTTTCAATCTAGCGAATAACCTCATCCGGGATTCCAATGCAACGAGCATAACTCTCTTATGCTCATTTTATATTTATTGTCAATATTTCACTATTCTCTAATAGCATACGGCATGTTGGTAGAGATTTCCGTATTTTTCTGTTTCAATATTGACCCAGTATTTTCTGAGAGTACCTGCATTTCATTTTTGTTAGGTATATCAGTAGTAGGTAGCCGTGATTTCGAACCGCATTTTCCAAGGAGGTAACTCTTGATGCTCTTTTTTTCCGGGTTAAAGTATAGGGGGCGCCACATCGCCTTTTACCTCTGTGGCGCCACATGTGGCGCCTGTGGCGCAAGGGGGCGCCACCTGCTCAAGGTCACGTGGAGGTCAAAAGTAGTTCCGGCAACCTTTAGCCTTTGTATTCCTCCGCGGTCTGGTGGTGTTGCCGTCACTTCCGCGGACAAGTGACTTCCAATGTTAATGTATACGGGGAATGCCTAAAAAGAGTAAGGGAATAGACGTTTTGTCACCGGAGTGGGTCCCTAGTGGTCCGAATGGGTCGAGTGAGGTGTCAAAGTGAAGCGCTCCTCGAGGGCCATTCAGTCATGGGTGGGTGCATGTAAAATTAAGATTTTTTCCCGAAAATATAAAAAGCGAAACACGGACTTTACCCCTAAAATAGGGGAAAACCCCTATCAACTCTAGCCAAAAGGGCTAATATCGGTCCCCGGGCTTATCGGGGCCTGCCTATCAAGTCAATGGGGTGGGTGCATGTAAAATTAGGATTTTTTCCCGAAAATATAAAAAGCGGAACACGGACTTTACCCCTACAATAGGGGTCGGTATTATACAATATAAGGGAAAATGCCTGTATCGGGTATGGGGATGGTCAATTTTTTTCGTTTGCTTTACTATGGGTTGTGGGGTCTCGTTTTTCTCGTCTCGCCGAGAAAAACACAATGGGAGGGGTCCCGGAGCGAAGCGGTGAAATTTTTGGGGAAAGTCACCGAGGTCTGTATATAGGCTCATACTGGCTATATGGGGGGAGGGGTGGTCAATTTTTTTTGTGGGTGTTACTATGGGTTGTGGGGTCTCGTTTTTCTCGTCTCGCCGAGAAAAACACAATGGGATGGGTCCCGGAGCGAATCGGTGAAATTTTTGGGAAAAGTCACCGGGGTCTGTATATAGGCTCATACTGGCTATATGGGGGGAGGGGTGGTCAATTTTTTTTGTGGGTGTTACTATGGGTTGTGGGGTCTCGTTTTTCTCGTCTCGCAGAGAAAAACACAATGGGAGGGGTCCCGGAGCGAATCGGTGAAATTTTTGGGAAAGTACCGGGTAGGTGTGGATAGGCCCTTTTGTTTTTCACGTCTCGTCATTTAGAACACGACGGGAAGGGTTTCGAAGCGAAACGGTGAAATTTTTGGAAAAAGTTCACCGATGGCTGGGTAAGCCCATAGGCCTATACTGCATGGCTATGGGGTATAGGCCCATACGGGGTGGATGTTTTGGGATCTAGGTGAGCTCCTAATGATCCTATGGTGTCGTATGAGGTCTTATTTTGAAGCTCTCGTGGAGGAGCATCCGACTGGACTAATAGTTCGACCGTTTTCAAAATTCTGCGCATGCGCAGTCTGGCCCGTAGCATAGAAAGCAGGCATTTTGGGAGTATGTGGGTGTGTGTTTGGGGTAAAGATGGACCGCTATGGGTCCGAATGGGTCGTGGAAGGTGTCAAAGTGAAGCTTGTGTGGGGTAGAGTCAGAATGGCGTGTTTTAAAAATGCAAGTCGCGTCAATCTGCGCATGCGCAGTTGGTTGTAGTAAGTCAAGTGGCCATTTTGGGGCAGATCAGAAGGTGTTATCTTGTAGCTCTCGGGGTGTACATGCAGATTTGAGGGATGTTCACGTCATCTGTGACGTCATCGGTGACGTCATCAGTAGGAGTAGTAGCGAAAGTGGGCATTTTGGGGCAGTGAAGGAAGGTATTTGGTGTAGAGATGGACCATCCATGTCTGTCACGCATTATACCATATCTTTGTTGTGTTATACCACATCTGTCCTGCATTATACCATATATGCCCTGTAGTATACCATACCTGTCCTATGTTATACAATATCTTTCCTGTATTATACCAAATCTGTCCTGTATTGTACCATATTTGTCCTCTATTTTTCCATATATGTCCTGTATTATACCAAATCTGCCCAGTATTATACAGTATCTGTCCTGTATTATACCAAATCTGTGCTGTATTATACCAAATCTGTGCTGTATTATACAATATCTGTCCTCTGTTATACCATATCTGTGCTGTATTATACGATATCTGTCCTGTATTATACAATATCTGTCCAGTATTCTGCAATATATGTTCTGTATTGTACCAAATCTGTCCTGTATTATACAGTATCTGTCCTGTAGTGTACCATATATGTCCTGTATTATACCATATCTGCTCTGTATTATACCATATCTGTCCTGTATTGTACCATATATGTCCTGTATTATACCAAATCTGTGCTGTGTTATACAATATTTGCCCTCTATTATACCATATCTGTGCTGTATTATACCATATCTGTCCTGAATTATGCCATATCTGTGCTGTATTATGAAATATCTGTCCTGTGTTATACAATATCTGTCCTGTATTATACCAAATCTGTCCTGTTTTGTTCCATATTTGTCCTGTATTATACAATATATGTTCTGTATTCTACCAAATCTGTGCTGAAAGCGGACGATGTGTCGCATTCCTAAATGGAGGTCGAGGTCAGAGGTCAAATGTCACCAGCCTAAAACTGAGAAAATCATTGAACCGTTCGTGTCCGGTCTCTATCTTTGCAGTTTTTGTGAGTGGATACACTAGGTGGAGACGATGTGTCGTGTATAAAAATTGAGATCGAGGTAAGAGGTCAAAGGTTACTGTGACCTAAAATTGAAATCAATGAAAATTGTTAATCTTCTATGCGTGAATTCATACGTGGGAAAATATGCGTCGAGTACCAAAATTGAGGTCACGGTAGATACATTAGGAGAGAGGATGTGTCCCATAGAAAAATTGAAGCCACGGTCAAAGGTCAAGGTCAGTGTGATCACAAAATCATGAAATCCTTAAAAATCGCATTTTTTGCGTCAGTTGATACACCAGGGGGACGATGTGAAACATACCAAAATTCACGTGAAGTTCAAAGATCAAGGGCACTGTGACGCCAAAATCAAGAATTCATAAAATATCGCAATTTTGTCTGTTAGAGGAAGCATTAGGTGGAGACGATGTATTGGGCGGCGTATATTGAAGCCAATATTGGTTATTGTATTTTAATGTAATTTTATGACCCACATATATAATTTAGTGCCACAATGTAGATTATGGTTTTAATTTGGTAACTACAATCTGTTCATTCACATAGGTCAGGCACTCCATAACCACAGAGAATAGTTGTTTGATACATCTTATTTAAAAAGGGTTCTATTAGCATGTGTAACTACGTGAGCTCAACAAATTATTACATAGTCATTAATATTTCAGTATTCTACATGATTAATTTATTATAAATCGGATTAATTCATTATAAATTGGATTTCAGAATTCTGTAGTTTGTATTTAAATGTTCAACCAATTTTCAGAAAACTTGAATAATGTTGCCAATTGATGGAAATGAATAAAATTGGTGTATATATATATATATTGCTTTCTTTTGATTACTAAAATTAACATCGTTCTATATGCCAAATGTCTTCAAAATTCTTGTTAGTGAGTAATAAAATCAAGAACCACACCATGGGCATAATGTATATACACTGCTTTTTTATTCGAGGTTTGCATCAAACTTCAATGGTAAGTCATTATATCTACAATTAGAAAATGTAAATGAGAAGTGACACCACTAACCTAAATAAAGATACAGGAATGTCAGTCTATATTTTATTATTGGATTCTTAGAACAACATACAGAAAAAATTGAAATTGATGGAAAAATCAGATGTCTGGAGAAATCATGATTTTGCCCTTCGAATAATAAGGTAACTGTCAAAACTAATTTGATTCAGTCCAAAACTTCCTGTGGATTTATTTGCCGGCCAAGATGAACATACAACAATATAAAGAGAAATTTGCTTAGGCGCTGTTGGATATCATAACATTTACTTCAAGCGTCATCGATTCATAACGTATCCTATAGTTGTGCAAGTTCATATTCTAACTTATCCATCAGGTACACAAGGAGATCTGCAGCTTCCTCCGGGTTCTTCGGCAGAACCTTGCCTTCTTCATCCATAATAAGACGAAATTACTCTCTGTAGTTGATGTAGCAATACACCGCATCCCTAGCAAGTACATCAGAGAGAATATCTGATCCTCTGTTGTCCAATGCCCTCAGACCATCTATCCCACAATATATTTCAGGCTTATAATACATTGTGTCTGGCCTTCCTTGAGGATTGTCCCTGTTCCTTGACTTACCGATACAGTGAGTGTTCCACAGCAATTTGCAATTCGAGCCGTAGGAGATGGCTGTAGCAGAAAATAACACATTGAATATGCTGCTTACTGGACTTGTCAGTAATACCAACCCTGGCAAGAGATTTGAAATGGTTTATTCAAGTATTGTGTTAAATACCGTCATTTTCATCTGACGACGATACAGCTCACCAATCCCCAGTGTACGAGTTGTCACAGCGAAACCGCTCACCAATTACCAATATACGAGTTACAGTATTTTCGTTATTTTGGGATAACACTATCTTAGAATAGCACAAATTCTAGTGCTGAAAATTTGGTCGAGTCCCGTGCGGGATTCGAACCAGCGACCCCAGAGTCAGGCACCTAATCGCCAGCACTGTATGTCGGCGATCTAAACCACTCGGCCAGATCGCCGACATACTGTGCTGGCGATTAGGTGCCTGACTCTGGGGTCGCTGGTTCGAATCCCGCACCTCGACCAAATTTACTATTCTAAGATAGTGTTATCCCAAAATAACGAAAATACTGTTATACGATCACTTTCTAAATGATAAAAAATATAAATATACGAGTTGTCAGAGCATTTCCATCATAGCTCTCTAGATTTATATCTAATACCGCTTATGCCGGTGCTAGGGGACGTGTGGTCATATCATCCAAGTTTCCACATGAACAGGAACAATAAATTACAACACATATAAGGGAAGAGATACAACACATATCACGAATCGTTAGATTCTTGGTATGTGCTTTAGAATAGGTTAACCGGAAGACTATACTGTGAAGTCATGTGGCTCTGTCAGTATGTCGGCATCTCTTCCCACTTCCCTTATATGTGTTGTAATACATTCCGAATTTAGCGGTACTGCTCTAATTTTCTATCCGCTGATTGACTGTCGGCTTTCCGTACAAGAATGGTATTTGAGAATCTTTTGTAAGGTTTCGGTTCAGATTCTGGAGAAATGATTGCATGCTTTCTTCACTGACATTTTCCGTGTCATGGCCAGTTCTGATTTAGCATGGAAGACCATTAATCTGTTTTTGCATCTAGCGAAGTACTTGCAAATGACATATGGTTCGTTGTTTGTTGAGCAGACTTCTAACCACATTGTTCTTATAGACTATCCATCGATGCCGCCATGAACACAGCCCGAATTGTTTCTTGTCCCAGCCGTCAATATGCCACAGGTATAGATCCCTTGGCATAATACTCCCTTCTATGTAAACCTTCTCTTGCCAGCATAATCCGCACGGATTCATGAAGACACCATCGAATGATATGTTCGCCTTATTCTCTCCACCGCTGAACAAAACCCTTGACCCCGCCCATTCCCAATCAATTCACTCTCGATAGAATCTATCACATCATCGGGATCTGATTGTCCAACAGATCGCCTCAATCCTAGCGTACGAAGCATTCCTTGATGTTGCCGATATCCAATCCTGATAGCATTATTCAGCTGCAAAAATCAAAAGGTTCTCCGTATACGAGAAGTCAAGTTGAAATACGCTTCAAAAATTTCTTCATTTGTCTGACCATTGGTTTGTAGCGGAAGATACTCTGTTAAAGAAGTATTGCAGTGATAGAGGAAGTGAAGCACACATGTCAGGAATGGGAGTAGACGAATAGCAGCAAACTGAAATAAAAAAAAAATATCAAGAACATATGAAACGAAAGTTAACTTTTCATTCTTCAACATTTGTGATTATGTATCGCACAGTTAACGATTTCTCAGTTGGGAATGACAAAGCCTCACTATAGAAGCTGCGCCTTCAGCAAATCTCACAGGAAAAGACTTGGCTAAGGCCTCCATTAATTAATCTTTAGCTTCTCATGACCACGAAACAAACAATTATCATGCAGTTCGAGGTGATTATTAGTTATTGATTACCAGTGGTATTAAATAAAACGACGGTCTCTTATACAGAATTTATCTATATGGGAGATGACATAGAGCCCTCCAGCTTAGGGCAGCATGATTTGTACCATGTTTGTCTGGCACAGGAGGTAGATTAAAGTGCCAAACAAATTAGGCTCTCTGACGATCCATTGTGATCACCAGTGTCTGTAGAGCCTAATTTTCAAAATTCGAAATTAATTTTTTTTTGTAGTTTTGGTTGGGTTTTTGTTATGGTTAGGGTTTTGCTATGTTTGCTTGGGTCATCGTCGCCGTGTGACCAATAACGTTAGGTGCGACGTTAAACTTCAAACACCCAACCAACCAACCTTTGACATAGACCTTTTTCTCAGCCAACATTAACCTCGACAAATATCAAAAGAGTGGGGGACAACAGGTCCCCATCTACGACGAGAACGTCCACCACCAGGACGGTTTGGAGCTATACAAAAATGCGGATTCCAGTGGTTATTTTGTATACGGATTACGGACCTCTATTTCATTGTTGTTTTCACAGCTGTCATTTTGACTTAGAAATCGCACCACAATTACCTTACGGAAACTCAATTGACCAACAAAAGAATAAAACACTAAATAATCTGTCGTTTTCTTATCTGCAAGTGAAGATCTGCATCCATACCCGCTCTATAATACAATATGTATTACTTTTTCTTCAAACTAACCGGCTAATTAAATAATAAATCTGTGTTAGCTGTTGTATTCATATATATGGCTAATTCCTTAATATTTGTTGCATTTGGCCATATTACCAACATTGCCGGACAGCAAATGTACTAAATCGGTTAGCAATCTGAAATAATTAAGCGAGAAAATGAGTGCCTGAAAATGTGCGATTGACAAATGGCTTCATTTCGCGGCGAAATATACTAACGAAATCAATATTTAACACAAATAAAGAAATTTCCGTGCTTAGATACCAAAAGACTGCATTTTGAATCAGAATCGATGGTACACAAACGGCACAACATATCATTGTGTTTCTATTTGTATGGTACGATGGACGAAAAGCGACATTGTTGTATTAATTTATCGTATGTATAAGGACTAACGAAACCATGCACGGTACGACATCTCCAATTCACGATGCGAAATCAAAACAGAAAACCACAATGCGAAGTCAGGATACCTATCCACGATGCGAAGTTATGAAACCACGATGTAAAGTCACGATGCCTAGCCACGATGCGAAGTTATGAAACCACGATGTGAAGTCACGATGCCTATCCAGGATGCGAAGTTATGAAACGACGATGTGAAGTCGCAATGCCTATCCACGATGCGAAGTTATGAAACCACGATGTGAAGTCACGATGCCTATCCAGGATGCGAAGTTATGAAACCACGATGTGAAGACACGATGCCTATCCAGGATGCGAAGTTATGAAACCACGATGTGAAGTCACGATGCCTATCCACGATGCGAAGTTATGATTCCACGATGTGAAGTCACGATGCCTATCCACGATGCGAAGTTATGAAACCACGATGTGAAGTCACGATGCCTATCCACGATGCGAAGTTATGAAACCACGGTGTGAAATCACGATGACTATCCACGATGCGAAGTTATGAAACCACGATGTGAAGTCAGGATGCCTATCCAGGATGCGAAGTTGTGAAACCACGATGTGAAGTCACGATGCCTATCCAGGATGCGAAGTTATGAAACCACGATGTGAAGTCACGATGCCTATCCAGGATGCGAAGTTATGAAACCACGATGTGAAGTCACGATGCCTATCCAGGATACGAAGTTACGAAAAACGATGTGAAGTCACGATGCCTATCCACGATGCGAAGTTATGAAAACAGTGAATAGCAGGCGTCAGATTCGACATTCAATATTCAGCCGTCGTCTATAAAAGAATTTCCGCGTCAATAATCGGAAGACCTATCTCGTATGACATTTAGCACATTTCAAATGGGTATGAAATAAAAATAATAAAAACACAAGATACATGTAGTTTCTTACTTCGACCAATTTCAATGATGTTAGCAAGACATGATCTTTCTTGACGTAAAATCCTAATCACTACATGACCATTATTCTTTATCCATGTTAATTTTCGAGTCGTTTCCAGATTATGTATCATATAATGTACATTTGAACACCATGAAGCTGTAAAATACATCATATGCAAAATTGCCCCTAGTCCCGGGTTAAGCGGAATTAGACACAAGTTAGGAAACGTATAGCGCAATGAATCTTGTACAGGCATTTTCCCTTATATTGTATAATACAGACCCCTATTGTAGGGGTAAAGTCCGTGTTCCGCTTTTTATAGTTTCGGGGGAAAATCCTAATTTTACATGCACCCACCCCATTGACTTGATAGGCAGGTCCCAGTAAGCCCGGGGACCGATATTAACCCTTTTGGCTAGGGTTGATAGGGGGTTTCCCCTATTTTAGGGGTAAAGTCCGTGTTCCGCTTTTATAGTTTCGGGAAAAAATCATAATTTTACATGCACCCACCCATGACTGAATGGCCCTAGAGGAGCGCTTCACTTTGACACCTCACTCGACCCATTCGGTCCACTAGGGACCCACCCCTGTCACAAAACGTCTATTCCCATACTCTTTTTAGGCATTCCCCGTATACATTAACATTGGAAGTCACTTGGTTGACATGGGACTACGTTCTGTCCGCGGAGGAATACAAAGGTTATAGGTTGCCGGAACTACTTTTGACTTCCACGTGACCTTGAGCTGGTGGCGACCCCTGGCGCCACAGAGGTAAAAGGCGATGGGGCGTCCCCTATACCTTTAACCTGGAAACAGCGCCCCCTGGTGGATGCAAGAGTTACCTCCCCCGGCAAAACAGACCTCGAAATCCTCGCTACCTACTACTATCGTGACTTCACATCGTGGTTTCATAACTTCGCATCCTGGATAGGCATCGTGACTTCACATCGTGGTTTCATTTCATCATCGACTTCACATCGTGGTTTCATAACTTCGCATCGTGGATAGCATCCTGGATAGGCATCGTGACTTCACATCGTGGTTTCATAACTTCGCATCCTGGATAGGCATCGTGACTTCACATCGTGGTTTCATAACTTCGCATCCTGGATAGACATCGTGACTTCACATCGTGGTTTCATAACTTCGCATCCTGGATAGACATCGTGATTTCACACCGTGGTTTCATAACTTCGCATCGTGGATAGGCATCGTGACTTCACATCGTGGTTTCATAACTTCGCATCGTGGATAGGCATCGTGACTTCACATCGTGGTTTCATAACTTCGCATCGTGAATAGGCATCGCGACTTCACATCGTCGTTTCATAACTTCGCATCCTGGATAGGCATCGTGACAAATAGAAACACAATGATATGTTGTGCCGTTTGTGTACCATCGATTCTGATTCAAAATGCATTCTTTTGGTATCTAAGCACGGAAATTTCTTTATTTGTGTTAAATATTGATTTCGTTAGTATATTTCGCCGCGAAATGAAGCCATTTGTCAATCGCACATTTTCAGGCACTCATTTTCTTGCTTAATTATTTCAGATTGCTAACCGATTTAGTACATTTGCTGTCCGGCAATGTTGGTAATCTGGCCAAATACAACAAATATTAAGGAATTAGCCATATATATGAATACAACAGCTAACACAAATTTATTATTTAATTAGCCGGTTAGTTTGAAGAAAAAGTAATACATATTGTATTATAGAGCGGGTATGGATGCAGATCTTCACATGCAGATAAGAAAACGACAGATTATTTAGTGCTTTATTCTTTTGTTGGTCAATTGAGTTTCCGTAAGGTAATTGTGGTGCGATATCTAAGTCAAAATGACAGCTGTGAAAACAACAATGAAATAGAGGTCCGTAATCCGTATACAAAATAACCACTGGAATCCGCATTTTTGTATAGCTCCAAACCGTCCTGGTGGTGGACGTTCTCCTCGTAGATGGGGACCTGTTGTCCCCCACTCTTTTGATGTCTGTCGAGGTTAATGTTGGCTGAGAAAAAGGTCTATGTCAAAGGTTGGTTGGTTGGTTGTTTGAAGTTTAACGTCGCACCTAACGTTATTGGTCACACGGCGACGATGACCCAAGCAAACATAGCAAAACCCTAACCATAACAAAAACCCAACCAAACCAAAACTACAAAAAAAAATTAATTTCGAATTTTGAAAATTAGGCATTACAGACACTGGTGATCACAATGGATCGTCAGAGAGCCTAATTTGTTTGGCACTTTAATCTACCTCCTGTGCCAGACAAACATGGTACAAATCATGCTGCCCTAAGCTGGAGGGCTCTATGTCATCTCCCATATAGATAAATTCTGTATAAGAGACCGTCGTTTTATTTAATACCACTGGTAATCAATAACTAATAATCATCTCGAATTGCATGATAATTGTTTGTTTCGTGGTCATGAGAAGCTAAAGATTAATTAATGGAGGCCTTAGCCAAATCTTTTCCTGTGAGATTTGCTGAAGGCGCAGCTTCTATAGTGAGGCTTTGTCATTCCCAACTGAGAAATCGTTAACTGTGCGATACATAATCACAAATGTTGAAGAATGGAAAGTTAACTTTCGTTTCATATGTTCTTTATATTTTTTTTATTTCAGTTCGCTGCTATTCGTCTACTTCCATTCCTGACATGTGTGCTTCACTTCCTCTATCACTGCAATACTTCTTTAACAGAGTATCTTCCGCTACAAACCAATGGTCAGACAAATGAAGAAATTTTTTAAGCGTATGTCAACTTGACTTCTCGTATACGGAGAACCTTTTGATTTTTGCAGCTGAATAATGCTATCAGGATTGGATATCGGCAACATCAAGGAATGCTTCGTACGCTAGGATTGGGGCGATCTGTTGGACAATCAGATCCCGATGATGTGATAGATTCTATCGAGAGTGAATTGATTGGGAGTGGGCGGGGTCAAGGGTTTTGTTCAGCGGTGGAGAGAATAAGGCGAACATATCATTCGATGGTGTCTCTATGAATCCGTGCGGATTATGCTGGCAAGAGAAGGTTCACATAGAAGGGAGTATTATGCCAAGGGATCTATACCTTTGGCATATTGACGGCTGGGACAAGAAACAATTCGGGCTGTGTTCATGGCGGCATCGATGGATAGTCTATAAGAACAATGTGGTTAGAAGTCTGCTCAACAAACAACGATCCATATGTCATTTGCAAGTACTTCGCTAGATGCAAAAACAGATTAATGGTCTTCCATGCTAAATCAGAACTGGCCATGACACGGAAAATGTCAGTGAAGAAAGCATGCAATCATTTCTCCAGAATCTGAACCGAAACCTTACAAAAGATTCTCAAATACTATTCTTGTACGGAAAGCCGACAGTCAATCAGCGGATAGAAAATTAGAGCAGTACCGCTAAATTCGGAATGTATTACAACACATATAAGGGAAGTGGGAAGAGATGCCGACATACTGACAGAGCCACATGACTTCACAGCATAGTCTTCCGGTTAACCTATTCTAAAGCACATACCAAGAATCTAACGATTCGTGATATGTGTTGTGTCTCAGGTACGCTTTTATGGTTCCTGTTCATGGGGAAACTTGGATGATATGAACACACCGGCATAAGCGGTATTAGATACAAATCTAGAGAGCTATGATGGAAATGCTCTGACAACTCGTATATTGGTAATTGGTGAGCGGTTTCGCTGTGACAACTCGTACACTGGGGATTGGTGAGCTGTATCGTCGTCAGATGAAAATGAAGGCATTTAACACAATACTTGAATAAACCATTTCAAATCTCTTGCCAGGGTTGGTATTACTGACAAGTCCAGTAAGCAGCATATTCAATGTGTTATTTTCTGCTACAGTCATCTCCTACGGCTCGAATTGCAAATTGCTGTGGAACACTCACTGTATCGGTAAGTCAAGGAACAGGGACAATCCTCAAGGAAGGCCAGACACAATGTATTATAAGCCTGAAATATATTGTGGGGTAGATGGTCTGAGGGCATTGGACAACAGAGGATCAGATATTCTCTCTGATGTACTTGCTAGGGATGCGGTGTATTGCTACATCAACTACAGAGAGTAATTTCGTCTTATTATGGATGAAGAAGGCAAGGTCCTGCCGAAGAACCTGGAGGAGGCTGCAGATCTCCTTGTGTACCTGATGGATAAGTTAGATTATGAACTTGCACAACTATAGGATACGCTATGAATCGATGACGCTTGAAGTAAATGTTATGGTATCCAACAGCGCCTAAGCAAATTTCTCTTTATATTGTTGTATGTTCATCTTGGCCGGCAAATAAATCCACAGAAAGTTTTGGACTGAATCAGATTAGTTTTGACAGTTACCTTATTATTCGAAGGGCAAAATCATGATTTCTCCAGACATCTAATTTTTCCATCAATTTCAATTTTTTCTGTATGTTGTTCTAAGAATCCAATAATAAAATATAGACTGACATTCCTGTATCTTTATTTAGGTTAGTGGTGTCACTTCTCATTTACATTTTCTAATTGTAGATACAATGACTTACCATTGAAGTTTGATGCAAACCTCGAAAAAAAAGCAGTGTATATACATTATGCCCATGGTGTGGTTCTTGATTTTATTACTCACTAACAAGAATTTTGAAGACATTTGGCATATAGAACGATGTTAATTTTAGTAATCAAAAGAATGCAATATATATATACACCAATTTTATTCATTTGCATCAATTGGCAACATTATTCAAGAATTAATCAGATTTATAATAAATTAATCATGTAGAATACAGAAATATTAATGACTATGTAATAATTTGTTGAGCTCACGTAGTTACACATGCTAATAGAACCCTTTCTAAATAAGATGTATCAAACAACTATTCTCTGAGGTTATGGAGTGCCTGCCCTATGTGAATGAGCAGATTGTAGTTACCAAATTAAAACAATAATCTACATTGTGGCATTAAATTATATATGTGGGTCATAAAATTACATTAAAATACAATAACCAATATTGGCTTCAATATACGCCGCCCAATACATCGTGTCCACCTAATGCTTCCTCTAACAGACAAAATTGCCATATTGCATGAATTCTTGATTTTGGCGTCACAGTGCCCTTGATCTTTGAACTTCACGTGAATTTTGGTATGTTTCACATCGTCCCCCTGGTGTATCAACTGACGCAAAAAATGCGATTTTTAAGTATTTCATGATTTTGTGATCACACTGACCTTTAGGTCACAGTAACCTTTGACCTCTTACCTCGATCTCAATTTTTATACACGACACATCGTCTCCACCTAGTGTATCCACTCACAAAAACTGCAAAGATAGAGACCGGACACGAACGGTTCAATGATTTTCTCAGTTTTAGGCTGGTGATATTTGACCTCTGACCTCGACCTCCATTTAGGAATGCCACACATCGTCCGCTTCCAGGGTATCCACAAACAAAAAATGGGACTGTATATAAAAAACTTTCCCAGATATAGAACGGACAGACAGACAGAAATCGCCATAATATATTACGTCCGCGTTTTGCTAGGTGTTGCCCTAGAGAAGGGGCCTAGGGCTGTGCCCAGGAACGGGGCTATTGGAGAAGATCTCATCCGGATGTTGGACAAAGACGTTTTCAATACTTGTAGTATTCCGTGGTCCTCACCTGTTCCATTTGCGAGAATAGAAGGATGGGTCCACGACATTCTGTGTAGATTTTCGTAGGTTAAACGCAGTCACGGTGAAGGACGCATACCCATTACCGCGTATAGATGAAATTTTTAGATTCATTGGCAGTGGCATGCTGGTGCAGCACGCTAGATTTGGCAACGGGATATTGGCAATGCGCTATGAATGAAAATGACCGAGAGAAGACAGCCTCTTCCACGCACATGGTCTTTTTCAGTTCAAAGTCATGCCCTTTGGGTTGAGCAATGTGACCATTAGTTTAGATCGTTTGATGGAGTTATTGTGAGGAATCCTGTGAGACAGATGTCTTTGTTGTCTCGATAACGTGATTGTGTTCGAGAATTATTTTTATACTGCTTTCGATAGCTTTCGAGAAGTAGTCCTATGATTTAGGGACGCCAATCTCAAATTGAAGGCGTCGAAGTGTACCTTATTCTGTACGGATGTTGTACTTTTGGGTCATATTGTCTCCGGAGAATGGGTGAAGTGTAGTGTGTAGTTTTTAGGCCTAACTGGTTGCTATCGCAAGTTAATACCATGATTTTTTATATTCAACATCGTAGAGGAACACTCTATAGCAACGCTGTCATATCCTATATGCCCGGAATGTGCACAACCGGGTGGTGACCTTTCTGACACTGGGATAGCGGAATTAGAAGTGGAAGGTTCAGTTGAGCCTGTTCGCCAATGTGGCGCACCTCGCGCCGGTAGCTGAGTGTATTGGCGAAATAGACCGGGAATGTCCAAGGCAAGATTTCACTTCTGAGCCGTCGCAGGTTGGCTCGAATTGGATACACAAATGGTCAGTGGACCAAATTCAAAAGTGGCAACAGAATGATAGTTCTGTGCAACGAGTTGAAATCGCAGTTTCCTTTGAGGTCACCCAAGTCGGTGGATACAAACTCTATAGGCTCTGTGCGAAGTTTTGGAGGCTCCGTACGGTGTGTTCCGCCAACGTGATAAGTGTGCTCGTCGAAAACCGGAACCAGGCCTTGGAAGATCGCCTCTTCGACAGTCGACTGTCAGATTGCCCCTTGACCGTGTGGGCGTAGATATATTAGAGTGTCTTATAGTGGAAATGGATACATGGTGGTAATTTGCGACTACTTCACCTAGCGAACTGAAGCTTATGCTACCGAGGACCACACCACATTAACTGTAGCAAATAAACTGGTACCGGAATTTGTTTGTATATTTGGGTCCCCTCCGTTTATATACAGTGACCAGTGGAGAGAATTTGAGTCCCTGCGGATGGATCGTCTGTGTGAAGTGTTGGGTGTGGAGAAGTCCAGAACTTCCCCGTTCGTCTCCAGTCGAATGGCTTAGTCCGAATAGAAGTTTGCTCCAGATGTTGGCTATGTACGTGAATGAAAACTAGTCAGACTGGGATGAACATCTCATGATAACGGCTCATGACAGTGCAGGATGTTCTTTTAATATGCTGATGTTTCGACATGAATTGATGTGTCCACTGAATATTATGGTGGACAATCCGCAGTCTGTTGAACCGTTTTCTTGTGGGGTGGATTATAAAGAGTCGTTGAGATATGTTCTAGATCAGACCCATGAATACGCGCGTTCCCAGCTATCGATGGCTGCGTCTAGGCAGATGGCCGTGGTATGAAACCGCATGCTTTTCAAGCCGGCGATCTGGTGCGGCGATGGTACCTCCTGCAGCTGATAAGAGGGCTGGGTTGGTCTTCTCGAAGTAATCGATAAACGGACAACAAATTTGTGAAAAGCATCCATGCACGTCCATAAATGTTGTACACGTGGGTCGCTTTAAATCGTACGACGGTGTTACAGCGCAGCCATCGCATCCATTAGAATCCTGATGTTCGGATCTGATGTTCTAGTGCGGGAGGAAGATATATTTTCCCTGGAAGGAGGGTATGAACTGTTTTCTGAAGGCGAGAGCGATGTCATAAGCGTGACTGGGATGAAAGAAACGCCATCGTAAACTTCAGGATAAGAAGCAAATCAGCTGATAGCAATCATTACGAGCTTTTATATTTCCATTAAATCATTATCACGCCAGCAAACATGACAGTATTTACAAGACAGCGGATGTGTTTGGAGCCGGTTTTGTGATGTATAGTACTAATATGAGTAAGGTTAAAGTTTTAGATTGCAAGCGACCAGACCGACGCTGTAAACATTAATAACACAAATCTATTTCAAGGAAAACGTGACAGTTTTCAACAACAAGCCGAAACTACTACTGAAAATAATAACAACGATCTGAAACTGATTCTACATGTATGTGTTACTAAAAATAGTAACAACGATCTGAAACTGATTCTACATGTATGTGTTACTAAAAATGGTAACAAAGAATTAGATTGATTATATCGATCATAGCTTCGTTCTGAAAGAAAGGATTCCGACATTTAGCTACAGCTATCACACTATTTTAGACATATCAAACAGAAAAAATCGTTCCAACACCGCTAAAATTTGTTTAGTTACGTTACTTAACCAAATAGAGAGGTTGTCACTGGAATTATTAGTTAAACCTTAAACAGCAACAACAGCAACACGCTGTCAATGGACCAACCGAGGCACACACAGATTCATGCACCATCATATAAATTTTACTCGTATTTGTTTTCTCATTTTGCGATCACCATCGTGCATATCGCCTTAAACCTGTGAAGATAAGATCTGGCACGTACTCCGTTCTCTGGGCTATGATACTTCGGTCACTAGGAATGGTTGTCAAACAATTGTTGACATACCTGTATGATTCGTCCAGTTGTGTGAATGCTAAAATAAAGTTTTTATCACCAAAAATATTACGTAAGTCAGGCCACGGAAAACCACATAACAGTTTAAAAATAACCTACCAGAGAGTGACATTAACAATAACATATATCAACACGGTTAGAGCATTGTTATTGTTTCAGTACAAAAAAACATTCTAACTGGTCGTTTCACTGGACTGATAAACATCTGCGAATCCCTAGTGATGGTGATGTCTTTGGTCACGGCGCAATGAAATCAATTGGGAAATGCGGCTTAGGAAAAGTCGTTATGGATCCAACTATCATTGCATGTTAGCGCTTAATACACAGGGAATGAAGCTGGTTCCTAAACTTGTATACCAAACTGGTATTTAGTTTGTGTCACGTGTACCGATGGATATTTGCTTTTATAACCAGAATTATGCAATTATGTACTGTGATTACCTAGTCGACAAGCCGGTAACTTCATAACTTATCATGTTAGTGTCATCTTTAACCTATTCGCAAAACTCTTCGAGCAACCATTATTGTTAAACCCAACATGTCGATCGCGTGTTTTGGCGGTTTCACCTCTTAGATGTTTGCCTTTTCTTGCGTAAAAGTTTGCAGAAGTATTTTATTTCACATTATTATTTTCTTATTAAAATAGAATGATACACAAATTAAAATGGAAAAATAAATCCAATTTTTTCAGAATATGCATTTTCTTTCAATATGACGTCACTCTGGCGCCACCAGAGCGAGCATCATGGATACGTTTTTACATTTTCGGCTAGAGCTTGACTCAAACATTATATGTGATATGTTTTATTTCTCCAGACGCAAGGAAAATATTTAGGTTTTGCAACAGTCATTTTGCACTGTGGCTGCCACGACAACCAGCTGTTGTATACAATCTATTCAAGTTGGCTCTAAGTTTTCTGCATGGACCATAGATAGCAAGCCACAAGACAATGTTAGGGAGCTCTGAAGCAATTCTCACCCCTTTGGATACCTAAATAATATATCTTCATTTCCTCAACTGGATACACTTCCTTCAGGTTGACGACAATAAGACACTCGTGATTCAGTTGTACATATTAGTGAGATCTCATCCGAACGATTTATTCTTTTCCTTTCACACGCAATTACAATAGCGAATTGGGTTTGGTGATTAAACGAGATAACCCTAGTTTAGCACTAATTCGATGTCATAATGTATGGACTGTATTTACATCTTCCTGAGGTACCCATTGATGTTCCAAGTTGCATTGTACCTGCAAAACACGAAGTAACCCGATAACATTAGAAGCTGACATTTCCGACAAATATATCAATTTCCCAAACTTAATTAATTCCTTGTAGACCAGTGACTGAATTACCCAGACTCTCAGGAGCGGAGCGAACGTTCAATCTAAACGATATGATTTGATAATAGCCTCTGATCCTATGCAACAAACCAGTCTCACAAGTATTCACGGAATGAACAGAAGCAAGTTGATTTTATGGGCTGGAATGCTGTGGTTCAATAGCATCATTTTACCGTCGATAGATCATATTTGACACTTTTACGATTTCAGCGTCTGTTAGGAATTTTGATCCGTTTGCTAAGACTTGAATTCGTAACAATAATGACTTGGAAATAATAGTCCCTCCTTAAAACACAGGGTGGCAATCTAAAGCCAGCCTCGTGCTGAGATTCTTTTCATGCCTAATAGTGGGATCGAGTAAATTCTAGTTCTGTCAATTGTCTCTAGCTGAAGCGACAGAGATCTAGTTCAACAACCTCCAAACAGGGTTATCTCCTTTTCTGCCAGTCAATCGACCCTGTCCTCATTCATCTATACTGGGCGAAAAACGCCCTGGCATTCTCCGCACAGATAGTCTTCACCAATCCATGTAGCCTTTGGCGGAAAAGTGCTAGACTATCCGAACTGCTCTGTATCGTATGAACTTGAATTATCCACATTTAATCAACTGCAGCGAATTTGAGGAATTCTGCAGACAAAAGAAAGCAAACAATCGGTGAAGCACCGGTAATTAAATAACTGTTCATCTCTTTACAACAACAACAACAGCAACAACAAAGCTAACGGTTGTTTGTTTGAAAACAAATCAGCAATGTTTGTTTTTCGGAATCAATTAATACTCAAGCACCTTCACATCGGCAAAATTAAATATTCAGTATTTAAAATGCTGATAAGAACTGTTTGGTTGGTAAGATTCAGGTTCTGTGAATTCATTTTTTGATACAGGGCTATATGTAAAACAAAGGCAGGGTCGATCGACTGGCATACGAGGAAATAACCCTGTCCGGAGGTTGCTCGTTCAAACGTTTCAGCATTCAACCCATCCTAAACTGTCGTATGAGTTCTTCTTCGCCCAACGGTTCGGCCAGTCAGCAGTCGAATAATATACCATAGGAACCCATGCGGTTGCCTATGACCGCAGTCATCTCAACATACCGGTATTAGTAGTCTCCTTTTCTGGGCAGTTTTCCTTCAATACCTCACGATGAGCATAAGTCTGCTACCTTCGTTCCACCAATTTGAAGTGAACGCGCATGCTCGCTACATCCCGTTTTGTTCACTTTCGGTTCAAATTATGGCGGCCACCGAAGATAGTACATTCATGGAAGAGAACAGGTCAGAAACAAGAACACGTTGAGATGCTTACGACCAAAGATAATGATGTGTGTACCTTAGTATCTGAGATACTAGTATGGCTTTTAGTCGGCCGATTCGTTGGCTGTGGAAGAATGCAAACGAAAGTTTAGGGTCAGATGAAAGCTCCAGATGTGTATGTAGCTTCGTCGTCACCGCTCCAGCAAGAGAGATCTGAACACGGTTTTATCAAGTAGAAAGGGAAATGGCCCTACCCAAACATATCGGTGTAGAACGTATCCACCATCCAGTCGTTTGGATACTTTTCCATAAAAGATCTCAGTGTGTTCATTTTATCGAGGCCCCATGGAGTGTAAGACTTGGCAACATCAAACTCATCGCTCATATAGTAAGAAAAGTCGGGATTGGTGTCTTCCACTACCATATAGTCACCCGTCTTCATATAGGCTTGAAAATGCTCTAAGACACCATCCACGTTAACATGAGCGTCTTCCATTATCAGCCAAGGGTGCGGCAGATTCTGGTAAAATAAAAATATATAAGTGGTGGTATCGATTGTCGTGTCTATGACATAACGGCATGGGTTACACCAAGTGAGGTCTCCAGCGAATTGTGGCTATTAGGGCTGGCGTGTCACTTTATATCTAAATATCACTTTCTTTCATTTTGACAAATTTGCATAATCCTAGAAGTGAAGCATCATGTTCTTAATACAAGCGTCTAGTCCGTCATTCATATTTCAGCCGTCGTCCATTAAAGAATATCCGCGTCCATAACCCAAAGACCTATTCCATATCCATATAACAGTATGAGCACCAAATTCAAAACGACAATCATAGTATACATAAACATAGGCTAGTTTCCTGCAAGAGAGAAGCGGTCAACAGTTTTCAATGATGCCGACAAGACATCACGATGTTCCAAATAAATAAAATCCGTATCGCTGATCAGTATTCGGAATCCATAATAATCGTTGCAAAGTCGTTATCTGGAGAATGATGTATCTCAGTCAGGCTTTGATTGTGACTGTTCATATGAGCACCATGGGGATCTTGAAGTACATGGGTTCATACACCATCCACATAAACAAAAAATAAAATACTGGCCAGAAACAGCATACGCTCATTAAAACTGTTGTTCATTCTAATTCTTGGAGTGCACTGCTCGCAAACTTCGTTTGGTGTATGTAAAAAATTGCATGGAAAACATCAAAAGTGTTCTAGATCAATATTAAGGCCTTTGCCTACAACAACGGGTGATTATCGATATTACGGTTTGTTATATTACTACACCAAATGGTGCTCCAAAAACGTGAATTGTTAATCTGACGAACAATTGTTTGATCAATCACTGATTGTAAAATACCTGTACAAAGGTGTTAGCCGTTAAGTTATATGGCGTGATAAAATCCTATTTAATGAAGATCAAGTTGGATATAGGAAAGGAGAACCATAGCTATATTTAATCAGGGGAATTGATGATGTACGCGAATGTATGGATGTGACAAACCTGTATGACATTTCATTGCCAGTTGATTATAAAAAAGCCTCTTACACAACCACGCAAGTTTCAGAAAATTCGAATTTGGTGGGGTTTTATGACCTTTATTCTTGCATTACAGGTGTGAAAGTACCTAAGCATAGAGACCTGAGAAGAGAACCCGAAGACCGACCAGAAGGAAGCCCTGGAATACTGCGATATTGACTTGTCAGAGAAAGACAAAGTTGAACCCACGGTACATGTACTCGCTGAATGACTGGAACTTTCCAAGAGCAAGGTCGTTGAAACAATCTGCCATATTGACAAGCCAAGCCAAGCAAAACAAGTACTAAAACACGGCTATTTTTACAAAAAACCAATGTCATGAGAAAACTCAATTTGTAGGAAGTTCTTGCAGATCACCAGTATATAGACACAGCCCCAATAATATAATACTCAAATGAAAATAGTTTTATTCCCAGGCGCATGAGCCCACTGCATCTACTTACTCCCAAACTGCGTTCAGTGTTGGAAATTTATTCTGTAACAATTACAAAACCTTTCTCAAGGAAAAACTTATTTCCCTTTCAAACACTCAAAACGGTATATCAACAAGTGTACAGAACTCCCCAAATAAAAACACATACAGATCAGATTCATATCTGGCTCTAGAAGCTGCATCGCCAATTTTTTTTCACCATGTTGTCCTCAACATTTTGGGAAAGGTATTGTCAACGTTTTCGAAAAACTCTGTTGTTGAGTGTAGTTGGATACTGAAAAACTCAAAATGACTTACAGGAGAACTGGATGCGAAAGGACGCATTCCGTACATACATGTATCCACTCGGGATATATCTCCACTCTCTATACTGATCGTCTTAGTTCTTTACTTATATCGGTGTTCAAGAAAGCTAATCGCCGATATATTAATGTCAGAAGACAAAAGGCATCCTTTATCTCTACTGGATACGAGGGATATCATACTTCGGAGGTTTCTTGCTTCACAGAGTTGCTTGAATTCCTCATTAATAATATCTATGTAAAAATATCAATAGCATATATGTATTCCAGTGAGTACTAGTTGTGCACACCTTTTGGCTGAAATATATATATCTCCTCTTATGGATACGATTAACAGAAACTACAAAATAAACTATCAGTTCAAAGCCCGTTGCTTCTCATTCATCAAACGATATATAGACGATCGTCTCGCGGTGGATAATCGCTATATAAATGACGCAGTGAGGACATATATGCGCCTTCACTGCAATTTAAGGAAACAAATAGCCCTAATGGTACATCTTATTAAGACCTTTATCCCTATAAGAATGAAGCGGACCTTCGCTCTTTTCGAATTTTGACATCATATACTATCTATTTGTGGACATTAATATTCCAGAGGGACCTGCATATAGCGTATGCAAATCTCGTTTGATAACATTTGCTAGTAGATCCTATGTAAAATATGACGATTTCAATCAACGCCACAAGACCTTATTGCCGAAAGTTGCAAAACAATGCTACACCACCAAATACCTCCACTCAAAGTTTCTCTTTGGCATTACATATCCCACGTTGATAGTAAAATACGGGTGTAGCGTGCAAGAGCCTTGTAATTGATAATTTCGCTTAATCTGTGTCGTATAAACCTCGTGTGCTTCAAGTTCATCATGGTGTTCACATAAACAAGCATACTCAAATCGTGACTGAGATACATCGTCCTCTGTGTGACTGAGATACATCGTCCTCTGTGTGACTGAGATACATCATTCTCTGTGTGACTGAGATACATCATTCTCTGTGTGACTGAGATACTTCGTCCTCCAGACAACGACTTTTATTACGAAAATCATATGGATGGAAGAATACTGATCAGCGATGCGAATGCGAATTTGATATTTGGAACATCGGTATGTCCGGCATGATTGAAAATTGTTGACCGACACTCTCTTGAAATAAATTTACCCATGGTTATGTACACTGTGATTGTTGTTTTTTTAATTTGATGCTAATGCTGTTATACGATTTAGGTATTCGGATTATGGACGTGGAATTTCTATAATGGACGAATGATGGATGACAAATATTGTAAACACAGGACAGATATGATACATTTGCATTTGCCACTAAAATATGACGGACACCTATAAATAAAGGTACACAAATTATA
The DNA here is from genome assembly GCA_036873755.1 of Hanleya hanleyi. Lineage (NCBI taxonomy): Eukaryota > Metazoa > Mollusca > Polyplacophora > Lepidopleurida > Hanleyidae > Hanleya > Hanleya hanleyi. The sequence continues at coordinate 72,586 of JAVTVY010024580.1, forward strand.
AACATAACAAAAACAATATTATTTTCACAATACGTAGAAGATATACCATACCTAAGGCATGAGTTTGTCGCGAATGCAGTAGTAACATTAATCGACGATTCTGCAATATTTTCAAAAACTGAGGGAATGTGGTTACGGAGCACGAATTATTGTGAAGAAAAGTGGAGAAAGTTAGTTCTAGGATAGATAATGGGAAGATGAGTAAATTATTAAAAGGGCTTATACCAAAACAGTTTAAAGGTTTTGAATATTGTATCGTTGACTGAAACAGTTAATAAACAACTAAACGAAACAAAAGATATCCATTTATGAGGAATATTGAGAAAGAAGATGAGCGCCATTTCATTTAGTGTTTACCTGTAGCATCTCTGGCGTCAAACTATGCTCAATTCTTTTGCAGTCTCCCGTGAGAAAGGTGATTCCGTCCGTTTCCTTGACTCTCTCATCGAGCAGCGAGTGATCGATATCCAGAGAGTACACGTGACCGCTGATACTGAACATGCGCAGATGATCGGCCAGCCAGAGAGCTGAGGCCCCTGTGTAAGTACCAATCTCCACAACTGTGGCCGGTTTGAGATTCCACAACAGCATCTGACAGATTGCTATGTCCATGGCGTCCTTCCGCATGTCGATACCTTTCCATTCGAAGACATTTTTTGCACGCTGCAGTGCCTATGGAATAAGAGAATGGGGCAGTATGTTACATATTCATCCGGCAAACATAACAATTCAAAATGTTTAATACAAGCGGTAATTATCAGTGTGTCACAGATGCATAACAAGAATAGTATTTTGGCGTCATATTTCAGTAATTCTGTCACGGGCTAAGGTAAATTTGTCTCTGTATCGTCATTCCAGGTATGTGCGTTTTACATTCGCACAGGCTCCCAAAACAAGGGTTTTGGGAGGGTGGGTGATGGTTTAGGGTGAAGTGTCGAAATATGGGGTCTCTATACATAACTCCATGCTTTATATGAAAAAAAAACATGGTGTTATGTATAGAGACCCCATATTTCGACACTTCATCCTAAAACCAACCCCCACCTCCACCCACCCTCCCAAAATTATTGTTTTGAGGGCCTGTGGAAATTTGATAAAACATTGCATGAGTTGACATACTGATGCTCATTTACTTTAAATCATATTCACTCACTCACTCACTCATTTACTTTAAATTCATACGTAGCCTACCGTGGAAACCTCACTACTTTACCAAAATCCTACACTAACCTATAGGACATTTTGGAGAAAGGGACAATTAACGAAACCGAGAGGATGGGGTATCTCCCGGAACAAACTGTCCCTTATCATCCCAAAAATAGGAGGCACATAACCCAGGACCGTCCTCAAGGCTCAGATATCACCACATTCTCTTATGGAATGGGTGATTCTAAAGTCAATTCAAACCATTTCAAACTATACTTACCTTGTGAATGTTTACATGTAGATTTCACATTATTCAAGTTCATCAGAGTATAGGTTGCTGCGAATTCTGCACATGGAAAGTCTTATTTCGACAGCACAACATAAACTGTCTATGTTTCGAGGGATTAAGTATCGTCTTGATCGAAAATGCCTGGAGATAATGTACTGTAACGAATATTGGCATCCCCTAAACGTTAAATCAGGACTAAACACAGCCCGAACCGAAGCGCAAGTCTGGAAATGTGACGAAAATCGGGGTCTACATGATGCCACAACGCTCAACATAAAATACGGGTATACAACGGGTATATAACTGAATGAACTTACCGTCCAGTATTTGTGTCCATTCTTGGTCTGTGATATCAACGGAGATTACTGCATAATGCTCCCGTTGACAACGAAACTGTACAAACAATATACGACGATATAATTAGCAGTAACGAAAGTGAAACTAGAAGTCGGGAATTCCCCAAAGTCTACATGGTTATAACGATTGGAGTTATCGTTCCTAAACTGCACAATGATGTGAGTTGTCTTTGACTGGATAGTGCAGATGGCGCTGCGGGAAAATGTGATTTATCATACGGGCAACACGACGTCATGTGAACGTTGGCCTGATGGGTATAAAAGTGACTGCATCGAGTGAAAACTTCACTTCTTCACCCAGGACTGAAAGGTAAATATTATCCAGCCTACTGGTACGGTAAGACGAGTTTTGTCCAGAGACAGGGGAGATACTCGGAGACCAAGGGTGTGATCGGTGGACTGTCGGGCAAGCCTTGCGCTGGGCTGGAACGGACCTCGGGAACGTATAGCAGTGGTATTGTCGGCAAAACGCGGGCTGCGATCGGGCGACTGGTGATATTCCAAGGGTTGTGAAATCGGGCTGCTGATACAGGGGAGGTACCTACGGACCAGAAGACAGAGGGAAATCACGATCTACCGTGCCTGCCGGATTGAAGGAAGAAGCCACCCTCACAAGCCAGGTTACCTTGCACAGACACCGGAGTGTTCACGTCGGAGAGGCATAACGCTGTCTGAGAGCGTTCTCACCGTGAAACGGGTGGCAGGACACTGGTACTTACCTTGGAGGGAAGACGACACTGAGGCATCCTCGCAATACAGGATACAACGGTGGGAAGACGAACCTACCTGTAGAGGGGATCTCTTACAAGAAGAAGCAGACGTATCCACGGTGGGAAGACGAACCTACCTGCAGAGGGGATCTCTTACAAGAAGAAGCAGACGCATCCACGGTGGGAAGACGAATCTACCTGTAGAGGGTATCTCTAACAAGAAGAAGCAGACGTATCCACGGTGGGAAGACGAAGCAATCTCTGGGACCATACGTACCTATAAGGGGAAGACGGTCATATCAACGGTGAGAAGCCACGACACTTTCTGGGGACGATATACCTCCCTTAGAGGGAGGAGAGCCGCTATATCCATAGCCTCGCTCCAACAGCTGGGAGAAGGAACGACGTCGAGCCGCTATCCTTAGCCTCGCTCCAACGACATTCCACAGCAAGAGATGGTCCAGCACCCAGGCCGCCCCTACGATTACCTACCATGTGGAAAGGGCCAGCAACCAAGCCGCCCTTTACACGGCACTTTATATTAACACTGTACACATTTACATCTTTGAACCGCGATCATCCTGTACATTTAACTGAATATTATTGCATATTATTTGACTCTATATCAGCCCTGGTTGTCTCTACACTCTCCTACTTTCTCGATCCAGAAAAGGTGACAGGTCGAAGTGAATCTCTAGTTAGCAAGGACTAGTGTCGGCAGGGACAGCGGCCTGACAGCTTGTACGCTACCATATAACGAGACCTAGCTCAGCTGCGTCCCGTTCATTGACCGGCCCGGCACACGTTACACAAAACTGGTGGCAGCGATGGGATTTGCCGACATCCGAGATTCACAGGAGAGCGAGATGGAAAGACAGCTTGCTCGGGGAAGACCGAAAGCGGAATCCACACCCGACCAATCGGGCCTGCCAGTGAGAGTCTGTGATGGAGATACAGCAGCCTTGATCGATGTTGGTGAACAACAGTCTCCATCTGCAGCAGGACAAATGGGACGATGGAAAGACGTTTCTTCAGTCGATTTCTGGACTACTCTTGCATGAGCAGAATCAGGAACGGTAATTTCCCTATAATTCTTGTACATAACCCACCAATCAACACCAATCAAGAACAGTGAAACATAATGAGCGATGTAAAGAGATGGACTGGGGCTTGACGGTTCCTGTGAGCCACAGTGAGGACGTCGCCATGTACCCGGAATTCTGGGGGGTGGGGGGGGGAGGGGGGATGAACTGGGGAGGATGACACCGACCCCGGAACCCCCTGTATGATTGTTTGTTTATTGAACCACAAACAGCGTGACCGAGCATCGGAGCGGGCGCCGATATTTCGAAGGCGTGGGTGGTGTAACGAATATTGGTATCCCCTAAACGTTACATCAGGACTAAACACAAGCCCGAACCGAAGCGCAAGTCTGGAACAAAGCGTGCACGCCAACCCGGAAATGTGACGAAAATCGGGGTCTACATGATGCCACAACGCTCAACATAAAATACGGGTATACAACGGGTATATAACTGAATGAACTTACCGTCCAGTATTTGTGTCCATTCTTAGTCTGTGATATCAACGGAGATTACTGCATAATGCTCCCGTTGACAACGAAACTGTGCAAGCAATATACGGCGATATAATCAGCAGTAACGAAAGTGAAGCTAGAAGTCGGGAATTCCCCAAAGTCTACTTGGTTATAACGATTGGAGTTATCGTTCCTAAACTGCACAATGATGCGAGTTGTCTTTGACTGGATAGTGCAGTTGGCGCTGCGGGGAAAATGTGATTTATCATACGGGCAACACGACGTCATGTGAACGTTGACCTGATGGGTATAAAAGTGACTGCATCGAGCGAAAACTTCACTTCTTCACCCAGGACTGAAAGGTAAATATTATCCAGCCTACTGGTACGGTAAGACGGGTTTTGTCCAGAGACAGGGGAGATACTCGGAAACCAAGGGTGTGATCGGTGGACTGTCGGGCAATCCTTGCGCTGGGCTGGAACGGACCTCGGGAACGTATAGCAGCGGTATTGTCGGTAAAACGCGGGCTGCCTTCGGGCGACTGGTGATATTCCAAGGGCTGTGAAATCGGGCTGCTGATACAGGGGAGGTACCTACGGACCAGAAGACGGGGGGAAATCACGATCTACCGTACCTGCCGGATTGGAGGAAGAAGTCACCCTCACAAGCCAGGTTACCTTGCACAGACACCGGAGTGCTCACGGCGGAGAGGCATAACGCTGTCTGAGAGCGTTCTCACCGTGAAACGGGTGGCAGGACACTGATACTTACCTTGGAGGGAAGACGATACGGAGGCATCCTCGCAAGACAGGTTACAACGGTGGGAAGACGAACCTACCTGTAGAGGGGATCTCTTACAAGAAGAAGCAGACGTATCCACGGTGGGGAGACGAACCTACCTGTAGAGTGGATCTCTTACAAGAAGAAACAGACGCATCCACGATGGGAAGACGAACCTACCTGTAGAGGGGATCTCTTACAAGAAGAAGCAGACATATCCACGGTGGGAAGACGAAGCAATCTCTGGGACCATACGTACCTATAAGGGGAAGACGGTCATATCACCGGTGAGAAGTCGCGACACTTTCTGGGGACGATATACCTACCTTAGAGGGCGGAGAGCCGCTATATCCATAGCCTCGCTCCAACAGATGGGAGAAGGAACGACGTCGAGCCGCTACCCTTAGCCTCGCTCCAACGACATTCCATAGCAAGAGAGGGGCCAGCAGCCAGGCCGCCCCTACGATTACCTACCGTGTGGAAAGGGTCAGCAACCAGGCCGCCCTTTACACGGCACTTTATATTAACACTGTACACATTTACATCTTTGAACCTCGTCATCCTGTACATTTAACTGAATATTATTGCATATTATTTGACTCTATATCAGCCCTGGTTGTCTCTACACTCTCCTACTTTCTCGATCCAGACAAGGTGACAGGTCGAAGTGAATCTCTAGTTGACAAGGACTAGTGTCGGCAGGGACAGCGGCCTGACAGCTTGTACGCTACCATATAACGAGACCTAGCTCAGCTGCGTCCCGTTCATTGACCGGCCCGGCACACGTTACAGTACAAAAGCTTTATAAGACCATCCCTTGAATAGGCCGAAGTTATATGGGACAACATGAGTGATTTTCAAGCTAACGCCATCGTAAGCACACAAACAGAATCTTTGCGAACTATATAACAGGCCTGACTAAATGTACAGGGATCTTCCTTTTATAAGAAGAATCTGGTTTTATAGAACTAAGCAAACGACTAGTTATTCAACGACTAGTCATGTTTCATAGGATTTTAAATGATAGTTCGAACACCAGACTAAACCTGCGATTACCCCAGTCTACGTTCTCCAGAAACCCATTCCCAGTTCGAACTGTCACACACTTGATATCATTCCGTTGCAGGACTGAATCCTTTAGAAGGTTCTTTTTCCCACAAACAGTCAGAGATTGGAATTCACTGCCAGCTGACATAAACACAATTCAAGATAATGGCAAATTCAAACTGTAACTGCTTAAGATGTACAGAATAAATAATCTCTCAGTTAGTATTATGTAGAAAACGATAGTGCAATATCATCTCAAGCAGATTACGGAACGGCTGCACTTCTCTGAACGGGGACGTGTTTCTTAATTACATTACTGATTCATCCAGATGCTCATGTGGGCACAAAGACGAAAGCGCTGCTCACTATCCAGTAGAATGCCCGACTTATGCCATTCCAAGCAGTACAATCCTAGATAATATGAAAAATGCAGGCTATCACGACGATCCATCTGTAACAATTATGCTATACGGTGATCATTCGAATAGCAGTGCAATAAACAGCTTGATTGCGACAAATGTTTGCGAATACATAGCGTCAACAAAACGATTTTAATGTCCATATTTTCCTCCTTTGATCATATGACTGCCTCTTTGTTATGCTTGTCCTACAAAGCGCATCCTAGCGTGCCCTACTAGCATCTTCTGGACGACAAGTCCTCCCCTACATGCCGGTATCCCTGTTGATAATGCAATTAATTTATATTCTTATGTAATCATTTAGTACACATCATTTCTGACATGTAAATCTATATATTGTTCTCTTTAGATATCTGCCACATCTCCTCTTGCACATATTTATCCAAACAAATTGTAAATGTATTTTATGAACAATTTGGAGACACGTTATAAGCCTCGAGCTTAAAGTGTTTCCCGTGAGACAAATAAATTACGTTTAAAGGAAGTGTTAATTCTTTAAAGAGTCATTTTAGTATTTCAGATGTCATTGGCAATTTACTATTTTACAGAATTTGTCCTTGTACTTTGTCTTGATATCGCTATTTTACACATGTATATATTATCACATTATCTATCTTATTTTCATGCTACACCTGATGATATCATCTTGTATGTATACATTATTAATCTTATCTTCCTTATTTATCAGCTATATATGATAATATCTTCATTACCTTTTGTCATAACTATATGTGTCTTTAAAAATTTGTTTTCATTTACATTTCAATTGTATTATTATATTGTGTATATATACTGTTATCTTCCTGAATGCATTTGTACATGTATATATTGAACAGGGGTAGACTTTGATGGTCTCCGACCCAATTAACGACCCTGACTCATGTCAACACCAGCAAGTAAATAAATAAATAAACAAATAAATATTCCCTATTCACTCGAATAGTTTTGTTCTTAAAAAGAGAAAAAACTGTTGTTTCAAGCCGACGGTTTGTCACAGTTCCACGCCTCTAGTTCCGATTGTCAGTATTTCCGCTCGCCTCTTCTAGGAAAGCGCAAATCGCGACATGTTTTTAAAACAAAATTTAAGATTCATTTTTCTGCGATTACAGATTACAGAAATGAACTTTTTTTTACTTATCAGCCCAAAGAATGGTGGCTGTATAATAGTTGCTGAATGACAAAAATTATATTCCTAGTTTAAACTCAACTACTAACTTAATATTCTCTACTGAGAGAGAAGGAGAGAGAGAAAGGGAGTGTTCTGATTTGATACAAAGGGCGGGGTATCTGCCTTTGGAAAGTTAGTTCGCAAAAACTTGAGAACAATCGTGCCCAACTAAATAATATAGAGTCATGGAAGTTAATTGCCGTTGTCGGGAGTATATATCGGGCCTTCACATGTATATTCGATGAGTGATCCCAACACAGGGTACACGCACATCAATCTGATCGTCTGGGAAGCTAAGAAACGGTCAAATCCAAGATAACGAACCACAGTTTATTGAGACGGAGACACCCTTTGATATTATCGGTAAAGGACCATGTATGGCCCCGGGTCAGGTGCAATGCAGAAGTGCCAAAATAAAGTATTTCTACTACAAGAAATTGTTCATTTGGCATGAAGTACAATATTATTTTGTGTACTCAGAAAAATGTCAAGGCACATCATACTCGAATAACAGGGTCGTGAAGTAGTGCATTCGTGCAAAATCGCCAATTTTGAGGCGAAAACACCTCATATTTCTATAACCTGATACAGCATACTCGCCCTTCCAATATGTAGTCGTTGACCAAATTAAGGTTCTGTTATCGTTTATCTTCATGTGTTTACAGAGAACAATAGGAATTGTATCAACTATTTTGCACAAATGCACTACTTTACGGCCCCGTCACTCGAGATGAGACTCAGTGCCTTGAAATTTTTCCGAGTATACAAAATAATATTGTACTTCATGCCAATTGAACAATTTCTTGTAGTGGAAATATTTTATTTTGGTACTTCTGCATTGCACCTGACCTGGGGCCATTTACCCATCTAAAGATATAAGGTCCTTTCTTATCCATCTAGAAAACGGGGACGTTTCAATCGAGATAGAATCGTAAGAAAACCGGGATACGTCACCAGGGATTCTGCCCCCCCCAGGTTTCAGCCGACAAATTTCTCGGGCCTTCTCGAAGGCATCGACAAAGTGGACGAGACCCTCTATTTTATTTTGCTTCGAAATTGTTGTGCGGTGTGCCCATGATAGTTGAACATCTCTAAACAAATACCCCCCGCCCCACCCATGCCGCGACCCTGCGTTGTCTTCCAGGACAGTTACTTATTGAGATGTTAGTCAGCCATTCGCTGCCTAGCGACGGATCGTGGAACTAACGGTACCATCAAGCAGGTATTGTCTCCTAGGTTAAGTGTACCAAGCTTGTTAACCATTTGCGATGGTGTCTACCAGCCCGGTTACTTATTCAGGTGCTAGTTCACTATTCGTCCCGTAGCGGTGGATCGTGGAACTAGCGGTACCATCATAAAGGTATTGTCTCGTATTATATGTGTACCAAGTTTGATACGTGGAACTAACGGTACCATCATATAGGTATTGAGTCGTAGAATATGTGTAGCACGTTTGGTCGCTCTAAACCACTTGCAAGGGTGTCTACCAGCTCAGTTACTTATTCAGATGCCAGTTCACTATTCGACCTCTAGCGGTGGATCGTGGAACTATCGGTACCATCATTTAGGTATTGTCTCGTAGTATATGTGTAGCAAGTTTGGTGGCTCTAACTCACTTGCAAGGGTGTCTACCAGCCCAGCAACTTATTCGGATGCCAGTTCACTATTCGTCCCCCAGCGGTGGATCGTGAAACTAACGGTACCATCATGTAGGTATTGTCTCGTATTATATGTGTACCAAGTTTGGTTGCTCTAAACCACTTGTAAGGGTGTCTACCAGCCCACTTACTTATTCGGATGCCAGTTCATTATTCCCCCTCTAGCGATGGCTCGCGAAACTAATGGTACCACCATCTAGGCATTGTTTCGTAGTATATGTGTACCAAGTTTGGTGGCTCTAATCCACTTGCAAGGGTGTTTACCAGCTCACTTATTCAGATGCCAGCTCACTATTCGCCCCCTAGCGGTGGATCGTGGAGCTAGCGGTACCATCATGTGGGTATTGTGTCGTAATATATCTGTACTAAGTTTGGTGACTCTAATCCATGTAAGGGTGTCTACCAGCCCAGTTACTTATTCAGATGCCAGCTCACTATTCGCTCCCTAGCGGTGGATCGTGGAACTACTGGTACCATCATGTAGGAATTGTCTCGAAGTATATGTGTAGCGAGTTTAGTGGCCAGTTCACTATTCGCCCCCCAGCGGTGGATCAGTGGAACTAATGGTACCATCATGTTGGTATTGTCTCGTATCATATGTGTACCAAGTTTGGTGGCTCTAAACCACTTGCAAGGGTGTCCACGGGCGTTATAATACTTTGAATCGTGAAGTGTGAACCGTGAACGGGCATCTAGCTTAACAACAGAATAGTGAACTGTTGACCGTGAACTGGCAGCTAACTTCCCGAACATCACGTGTTGAACGATATATAGAATCTGATTATCGAGAAAATGAAACCGAGTGTACCGAACTTGTTATTTCAACATTATAAGCGCTCATATGGACCCACTTTATTCATGAAAAACACACTATGGTCTGTCCATTCAAATTAGTCGTCTACTTTGAAGCTTCTCTAAAATAAGTTGTAAACTGTGCATAAATTTCGTTTTTTGCATTGTGTAGAACAAACTAAACTCAACAAAATGACTACCCTTATCCCGTGATTATCTCCATATAAAACTCCAGTACAGTTGTTTTATGTACCTGGGCTCAGGTACCCACGATCACATAGGGAGACGTCATAATGTATTTGTGTTAACTAGCACAAAGCCGGTTAACAATGCCGTGTAAGGTGGTGGGGGTGTGTGCGGTTTATCGGCAACGATTTGGTGTCGGTTTATCACTCGATAATTTCACTGGGCATGGGAAAAAAGTGACACTGCCTGTTATTACTTTTCGGCATCAATGTTCTTTGTAATAGTAGACATGAATATATTATGACGTCTTCCAGTGTAATTGACATCCGGTACATGGAACAACTGTACTGAAGTTTCATATGGAGACAATTACAAAGTTATTTCAAGCGTGATATATTATCGATATCAGGGAGAAATCGTAGTCATTTTGTAGAGTTCAGCTTGTTCTACATGCTGCCAAAAAGAAAATTCCCTACTTCAAACAACGACACGCTACCGGTCCATCCCCTTAACACAGAATGTGGTCCATTGTAAGTCAATGGTGCAAATATTCTGTTATCACAAACCCATATGTATATCAATTCCACGACGTCATGGAAAAGTACAACCTCGGTAATTTGTTTTACATAGTACGAAACTTGTTTTGGCAGCTCTCTTTTATAAACAAATTGTGATGTTTTGTGGGGGTACCCTCTGCTGTCAAAATACAAAGCCGTAGTTTCAACAAGAAGTTGTAAGTAAACACCCGCAGGTGTAATTTGTGAAATAAGGTGTAAACTAGATACAGTCTATCGAATACGACCGAGCAGGCATCTCATTTACACATGGAGCAAAGAAACATTCATTATTTTTAAGATGGTAATAGCAAGAACTGTATTGTGGCAAGGTATAATTTACCCAAATATTTATTGCATCATTCTAATTGCCACTTTGTGGAGTCAAAATTTCAAGCTGGCCTGTGGGTGAAGCTAGTGTGGATGGAACGCAATGCAAAACGACATCTTGTGACAGGATATCCACATACCAAATTTGGAATCTGTTAAGGCATGCTAATTCAGAGTCCGGAAACGGAATGGCACGATTGTTACAGGTGGCTCCCGCTATGGGCATGTGTGGATAGGAGGCGATTCCATATGAAATCTTGTGACATGATAAACAAAATGTCTAAGTTTGGCCCCCATGTGGTGCAACCCAAGGGTATATATGAACGGAACGGAATAACAATCATTATTACCCCACAAGCAAATTCGTATTCAATATCTGGATTATGATTGGTTAAAAGGTCGGGTCGTCTAAACCCATACACCCCGAGTGATGTCTTGCTACTCGGGGTATATAACAAACAACTCACGTGCGATTGGAATCACCGCTCTCGCTTCTTAAGTTCAGCTGACCATATTTCAATATATATGGAATAACTTTAGCCCACTCGTCAAAATTTTATGGAATAACGTCATAGTGCATCATTTTCACTGAAGTGTCCGACATATAGCTTACCAGAAGGTGTCAAACGGATCGAAATGGACTGATGTGTTGTGGCGCGTCTCTCGCAGCGCAGGAGTAAAATGCAGACAGTTTCGTAATCGAAATGACACGCTGGATTTGTCCGTTGTACCGTTAGTTCTAAATGATAAATCTTTTTCAATATTTTTGCTATAAGATAAAAAGGCTTGAGGGATAATAACGCCTCGGGGTGTATGAGTTTCAGAGAGGGTCGTAACTTTCCATACACCCGGGAGAAACCCCGAATAACTAAAAATATCCTGTGGAAAGATATCGATAAACCAAATTTGAAAAAAAATCGATTCAGTCGTTTTTTGTTTTGTTTTTTGCCGTAGAAACAAAATTTTAGGGTAAGCGATCCTAAGCAACATCCTGTGGCATGATATCTGCATACCAAGAGTCCAATACGTTGTTCTAATTGTGCGGTCCGAAATCAAAATTTGAACTTCAGGTGGCGCCACTCATGGGTGAATGTGGACGAAACGGAAACAAATCCATGCAGCCGTTTTGTTGTTTTTTACCTCCGTCGATCAGACGGAGGTCTAGGAATGCAACGTGAAATCTCCCGCCATAAAATTGTCATAGGGGAAACCCACGTGATTTCCAATAGGGTTTGCCATGGTTCCCGACGAAATTTTGAGGCACTTTTCTGGACACTTTTCAAATAATGGGGAACCCTCATTGTAATGCATTCCAATGGGCCTTGCTTCTGTAGTCGGGCTCCACCTCCCATCATGCTTCACGAGTTACGGGAGTCATGTTGGCCGCTTCCAGCGGGAGATTCAACATGGCGGCTCTTCATGTTGTAGAGATAGACGATGCGAATTTTTGCCGTTTTTCTGGTAAGTTTATTGCCGCCATTTATTCCATTACATACAACGATTCCTAGTACATCACCCGTCATTTCTATATATCGCAAAGTATTTGTCGGTTGATGAAATATGTCGAAGCCAACCAAATTGTCCAAGTTGTGACTGGGAGGTCACGCACTGACTGCGGAAGACCAGCACAATCGACGATGCCCTGATTTTACTGATACTTTTTTTCTTAAAAAAAAAATATTCTAAATTTTGCTGATAAATTCTATTTCCTTGGGGGGCGGGCGGTGTATGGCTATTTATTTTGGCATGAATATCTTGTGCATTTATAAAATATTTACCAGCATTATTGTAATGATGCATCAAATCATAGTTTATTGTTTGTCAAACCACGTGTCTCTGTCCCAATTCCCATTTCAAAGGTTCATCCCCCAACAGCATACATGTCAATTAACATTTCAATACACTGAATTAAAAATTATTCTTGAATCTATCAAATTACCTTGAGTAAGGATACCATTCTCAGCTTTGCAGTCCATCTAAAAATGAACACGTGAAAACAGTTCAAATAATGGTTTGATTTTGCAGAATTTCCAAATTGATCTGCCTGCATGTAGGGATTCATACAAGTCGTCTTTAGGGGCCGTTATTTGGCTCCTATTATTATTGAATAAAAAACTCAATTTTAAGATGTGTTTATTCAATTTTTGTTGTTTTTGAAGGAGAATAATCAATATTTTTGCGAAAATTCGATTTGAATGGCTTTAAAAACGATTACGAATTGAGTTTTCTCTCGTGGTTGGAGACGGGCGTCTGTGTAACAACATCATATTTCAGTCGAAATTGGACTAGAAAAGCCGACCGGTAATGTATTTAAAGGTGATTTCCAGGAACTTTCGGGTGAACTCATTTTCAAATGGGAGCCCCAAAACACAAAGTCTTCATTCAACTTCGAGCCACATTGAACCGCATTGTTCTTCACTTTGTGGAGTAGTAGTCCTGCTGTGCAACCATGGAAAGGTTCTGCTTATTTACATACTGCCTACGTTGACGGTACGTTAGCAAGAGCGGCAGAGTAGCCCCCGCCTTATGTACAGCATCAGAGCAGAACGAGGCGTCCGAAGGCTTTCACTTTCTACTTTCATCACGGCGTACTGTCGGTACAATTTTACAGCAGTTATATTTCCCCAACGAAATTTCGACCCAATGATAAACAATACGAAATAAGGTCGCTTGATTTGATGATTTCACAGGATCATTTTCGTAACAACAACAACAACAACAACAACAACACGTGTTTGTTTTTCAAAGTTGTTACATAGTTTATTCTTGATAATGCGCTTGGGTGGAAAAGAAAATATTAATAAATTAAATTTTACATTTAAAAAACTCAATATTTTGCTTAGGGTAGCTATGAAAATGACTTGTAAATATTAGATTAGTGAAGTTAACATCCAACAAATGCAGAGTTGAGCTTGGCACCCGACCCTACGTTATTCGGTGATGTATTCCTCTACCCTATTGCCTCGACGGACCCTATTGCCTCGACGGAGGTCTTTGCGCTCATCCAGCGCTTGTTGTTGTAGAAGCAATTGTTTAAGTTGGCGCAGAAGGCGGCAAATGTTGGCTTAATTATGTGAAGGGAATGCGAACTACCCAATCTACCCCTATCTCGTGGCATGATATATACACACACCAAATTTGAGAAGAGTCCGTTAATTCGTTCTAACTTTGTTGTGAGAAAAGGACATTCCCGCTTGCCCCATGTAGCGCCACCTATGGAAATACGTGGATGAAATGCAATCGCATGCAACACCATGAGGCGTGTTAGTTATATATCAAATTTGGAAAGAATCTGCTAAGTCGTTCTGATTTTGTTGTCCGAAAACCAAATTTAAGGTATATAATGAGAAGGTAAAACTGTGATTTTAAAATCTGTATGGCCACTGTCTCTGTGGAAATTTTTTATCTATACGGGAGAAATGTATGACAGACCCAGTGAGTTTCTTATATGGTCAATGTACGACAGAGTAGTAATGATCCATGGCTTTGAACCAATCAGTGAATGTGCTCAGGGAGAGTACAATGATTTATGGTCTCTGATGTGCTATGGCTGACAAAGGGGTCAGTGAGATTGATAGACCTACGTCGTTAATTACGTAGATTTTACTAATAAAGTAAACTACATAAATAAGTAAATTTAATTGTGTATTCTATTAGTTTATGATAATGAACCAAGCCAGACAATAATTTGATTAATCCTCCTATGCGCTGTAACGTCTATAGGATTGCCGTCACCAACGTCATATAACAATGTTATATGACGTTGCTAGGTAATTCGGCGCCCATGGCGGGTGTAATTCCAGGCCCCTGGAAATTGTAATTTTCGACGAGGTGTAATCTAACACCCATGACAGGAGTAATTCTATGTAGAAGATGTAAAGAAACACCTCTGGAATGTATAGTTTCGGAAAAGGGGTGTAAAGGAACACCCACAGAATGTGTAATATGTGAACGAATGTGTAAATAAACACCACTGGAAGGTATGATATTGGACAGAAGGTGTAAATCAACACCCAGAGAAGGTATATTTTCAGCCGAAATGCGCAAATTAACACTCCGGGAGGTGTAGTTTCAACCAAAAGTTGTAAATAAACAACATAGAAAGGTGTAATTGGGAGAAGAAGGTGTAGATATGGAGGTATGTGTACTTTAATATCTCTGGAAGGTGTGGATATATACATGAGGTGTAGACAAACAACCATATGAGGTGTAAGTTATGCTAGATTACATATGCATATATCTGGGAAAGGTGTAGTATTAATCACAAGGTTTACATACACATCCATGAAAAGTGTAATTTGAGCAAAAGGTTTGCACCCAAAAGGGTGCATAAAACAACTTATTCACACCGCTACAACTTAACAATATTCAAATACAGATACAGGGCAGAAATGACTTGACGTTTGAAGGCGAAATGATACCGTAACTTTTAACTACTGTACATAAGTACATGCTAGCGCTCAGCATAGTATCCATTCTCTTATTGTAAGAGTGTGTAACCTTCTAAATTATCGATATATCTGACAGTAGGAGGTACACAATCTCATGCAAAGATAATGTATAATTCCCAGCTATGTTGGACTCCACATGCGAATCACTAGGGTATCGAGGTTGGATATACCACGCCTCGAAAGCAGTTCTAATGATGAATATTACCTTCAATGCATTGATGGGGAAGGATGTTGTATCCTGGCGTTGACTCATGCACACAAACCGGTGATGGTCAGTTTCCAGTTCCTCTATCCACTTTTGCCTCAATTTCTGTAAATGTTTGTAGTCTTCGAAGTGATCAGTCATACCTTCGCTATCACCCATGGTTTGCTGTATCCACACAAGAGCTTCACAGTCTATGCCAAACTGACAATTGATAGCGATCGAGTGTTTATCACGGTGTTATTTATACACGGAATTCGTATACCTACAAGCCGAAACCATGTTCGTGATTGCCTGTTTAAGGTAAACTGGTGCATTGGGTTCAGCGCCTTCAGCATGGGTGGATTACTGTGTAGCAACTACTAATTAATTACTCGTAATTACGACAATTGTGTCATTAGCAGTTGTCAGGTCGCCAGCTAATGTCACAACTGCGTCGTGACAATAGCACGGTACTCTGTCACTCAAAAAAGTGGTAGCGAGCATTTTGTCGCTTATCGTCACAACTGGGAACAAGTAATTATTTGAGGCAAAAACATATCACACATATACTTGCAATAGCAACTACTAATGACACAAATGTCGTAATTGACTCATTAGTGGTAAATTCCGTGTAAATGCAGCATCACTATGTTAACTAAAATGGAACGTCTGCAGGCACGAATTGCGAGAACTATTCTCGATGCAGATTTCTATACTCCTAAGACTGATCTCTTTCTTAGAATGAATTGGCTTCCTTTTCGAAAATATGTACAATTTAACGAATCCGTCCAAGTTTACAAAACATTGCATGGCCTGTCGCCTCCTTATTTAAGGGACCTGTTGGCGGTTACCCAGGATATACACGAAAGGCAAACACGATCAACGCAGACACATTCATTGTACATGCCAGCACATAGAACAAAAATTTTCGAAAAGAGCTTTTCGTACAACGGCCCCAAGATTTGGAATGAAATTCCAGTCGAAATAAGAAAGTCTAGCAGCCTTCACGTTTTTAAATCCACACTCAGGCAGCATATGCTCAGAGCCTAGCTCGATAGTTAGTCTCAGTTATTTCAGCTGTGCAATATATACATATTTACAAATTTTTATTATTTATGTAAACAATTTATTATTTTCTATTTGTATATACACTTGCTATTGTACATTATCTCTATATGTCGACCCTCTGGTAGAAAGGCGACAGCCTAAGAGTGTAATATCGACTATAAATAAAGCCTTTTATTAGGGGGCCAAGCCAGTATGGCTGGTCACCTTTTGTTATTGGTATTATTATTATTATTATTATTATTATTATTATTATTCTTCTTCCACCAGATTTTACGTCACTCGTACAGTCAACACCGATACGCCGATATCGCTGAAACTTCACATGGTGATTGGCCCATATTGGAACTACTGCATATCCCCCAATTAAGCTGATTGGCCAAAAGCTTCGGCGGCCATCTTGGATTTACCTTCCAAAAAAGTATGATTTCAAAGATCTTCTTCTCTGGAACCACTGGGTCGATTGACTCGAAACTTGGTACACATGCTCAATGGATCTGGGGCTCTCAGATTTGCATTTCAAAATTTGTTCCGTAAAACAAGATGGCCGCCATTGACCAATCAAAATTGTCGGATTTTCAAATGACGGATTTGGAAGGGGAAAGTGACTACATATATGCATTGTGGTATGGCGATCACGAATATGTAAAAATCATGCTCCTAGGTCACGTGGTCTGGCCGCCATCTTGAATTTTGTCAAAAATTGGACTCATCTTGTACCGGCTATAACTCTGGAACTATGGGTGGTACAACCTTGCAGTTTGTTACATTATATTGTCCAGGAGCAGCTCTTTCGGAAATATGTCAACCGTTTTTACCTAGCTTCAATAGTTTTCCCGCTATTCTCAATCGAAGTTCACCCAAATTGGTCAATTATCAGATTTTCAAGCAACGGATTTCGATAGCGGAAGTGACTATATGTATGTTATGGGACTCGCCAATGCAGAATATGGCGGATTCGTGGTGGTTGAGCCTATTAGATCTAATGCATATCCAAAGAAGATGCCGATTGGTCGAAATGTTCGGCGGCCATCTTGGATTTTCCCTAAAGCACTCTAAGATCTTCTTCTCTGGAACCGCAATAGTTACGAACTTCTAATTTGGTGCCCTTTACTTCCAATGCTGTGTTCTTTCGTTGACAATGACTCCGTACCGGGAACAGTAATTGTGGAAAACTTGAACAGTTACGAGAGAGCCGTTAGTTTGACATAATACAGGGTAGACAGAGGGTTAGCGATCCTGGTATTCGTAAACAAAAAAGGTGAATATTTTGATTCATCGGAAGTGCGCGCGTCTGTCTTCAAATACGCGCGAGTGTTCCTCTCACGGCTGCAGCGTAGGAACTTAGCTGCTCGGCAGGGATATCATTTAGGTGTCGATGATTAAAATCCCTGAAACGAGGGAGTATTTGATGTCGCCGTTTACGTGGAATGTTCCCAGTTGAAGCACGAATGGGCGGGTGCAAACAAGGTAGACATTTCATTACCAATTTGGGAACAATACCCAGTCGACTAAAATCGCGCGCCAAAATACGTAATTGAAACGGCATCTCTGCCACTGTATCTTGTCGTTGTTTGTTTCACACGATTCGTGGCTGAAGTTTCTGGAACAGGTCACCAATTTTGATTGAGGGGATATATATATGTATGTGTGTTTGGAATTGACAGTAAGAATGCATTCGCGTTGTTGCAGGAGCAGGCATACAATTTCCGCCCCCAATTAGCATGCTGTTTGAAGTATGTTGATGTACATGGACGCAATTAGTATTGAGCGACATAAATTCAGTGCCCAGATACAGCGGACTCATACAGAAAACCATAGACTTTCAATAGTTTATCTTTTAGCAATTGTTTGGATAACAGCGCATAAGGATGAAAGTTCACACTCGACCTAAGGCGCTCGCAATCTTGACAAATTAAACTTTCCGGAAAATGTGTAGTATATATAATGGAAATCTTGGCCCCTACATTGCCGCTCGCGGCTATATTTAGGGGGCCAAGCCAGTATGGCTGGTCACCTTTTGTTATTGGTATTATTATTATTATTATTATTATTATTATTATTATTATTATTATTATTATTCTTCTTCCACCAGATTTTACGTCACTCGTACAGTCAACACCGATGCGCCGATATCGCTGAAACTTCACATGGTGATTGGCCCATATTGGAACTACTGCATATCCCCCAATTAAGCTGATTGGCCAAAAGCTTCGGCGGCCATCTTGGATTTACCTTCCAAAAAAGTATGATTTCAAAGATCTTCTTCTCTGGAACCACTGGGTCGATTGACTCGAAACTTGGTACACATGCTCAATGGATCTGGGGCTCTCAGATTTGCATTTCAAAATTTGTTCCGTAAAACAAGATGGCCGCCATTGACCAATCAAAATTGTCGGATTTTCAAATGACGGATTTGGAAGGGGAAAGTGACTACATATATGCATTGTGGTATGGCGATCACGAATATGTAAAAATCATGCTCCTAGGTCACGTGGTTTGGCCGCCATCTTGAATTTTGTCAAAAATTGGACTCATCTTGTACCGGCTATAACTCTGGAACTATGGGTGGTACAACCTTGCAGTTTGTTACATTATATTGTCCAGGAGCAGCTCTTTCGGAAATATGTCAACCGTTTTTACCTAGCTTCAATAGTTTTCCCGCTATTCTCAATCGAAGTTCACCCAAATTGGTCAATTATCAGATTTTCAAGCAACGGATTTCGATAGCGGAAGTGACTATATGTATGTTATGGGTCTCGCCAATGCAGAATATGACGGATTCGTGGTGGTTGAGCCTATTAGATCTAATGCATATCCAAAGAAGAAGCCGATTGGTCGAAATGTTCGGCGGCCATCTTGGATTTTCCCTAAAGCACTCTAAGATCTTCTTCTCTGGAACCGCAATAGTTACGAACTTCTAATTTGGTGCCCTTTACTTCCAATGCTGTGTTCTTTCGTTGACAATGACTCCGTACCGGGAACAGTAATTGTGGAAAACTTGAACAGTTACGAGAGGGCCGTTAGTTTGACATAATACAGGGTAGACAGAGGGTTAGCGATCCAGCGATCCTGGTATTCGTAAACAAAAAAGGTGAATATTTTGATTCATCGGAAGTGCGCGCGTCTGTCTTCAAATACGCGCGAGTGTTCCTCTCACGGCTGCAGCGTAGGAACTTAGCTGCTCGGCAGGGATGTCATTTAGGTGTCGATGATTAAAGTCCCTGAAACGAGGGAGTATTTGATGTCGCCGTTTACGTGGAATGTTCCCAGTTGAAGCACGAATGGGCGGGTGCAAACAAGGTAGACATTTCATTACCAATTTGGGAACAATACCCAGTCGACTAAAATCGCGCGCCAAAATACGTAATTGAAACGGTATCTCTGCCACTGTATCTTGTCGTTGTTTGTTTCACACGATTCGTGGCTGAAGTTTCTGGAACAGGTCACCAATTTTGATTGAGGGGATATATATATGTATGTGTGTTTGGAATTGACAGTAAGAATGCATTCGCGTTGTTGCAGGGGCAGGCACACAATTTCCGCCCCCAATTAGCATGCTGTTTGAAGTATGTTGATGTACATGGACGCAATTAGTATTGAGCGACATAAATTCAGTGCCCAGATACAGCGGACTCATACAGAAAACCATAGACTTTCAATAGTTTATCTTTTAGCAATTGTTTGGATAACAGGGCATAAGGATGAAAGTTCACACTCGACCTAAGGCGCTCGCAATCTTGACAAATTAAACTTTCCGGAAAATGTGTAGTATATATAATGGAAATCTTGGCCTCTACATTGCCGCTCGCGGCTATATTTAGGGGGCCAAGCCAGTATGGCTGGTCACCTATTGTAATTGGTATTATTATTA